>CAUYRH010012898.1:0-42641 GCA_963574655.1 Perodicticus potto | reverse complement strand
TGGATGGAGCTGGAACATATACTTCTTAGCAAAGTATCTCAAGAATGGAAGAAAAAGTATCCAATGTACTCAGCCCTACTATGAAGCTAATTTAAAGGTCTCATATGAAGGCTATAACCCAACTATAGCACAAGAATATGGGAAGGGAGGGGAGGGAGGAGATTGGGGAGAAGGAAGGGTGATTGGTGGGGCCACACCTATGGTGCATCTTAGAAGGGTACAGGCAAAGCTTACTAAATGCAGAATACAAATGTCTTCATATAATAACTAAGAAAATGCCATGAAGGGTATGTTAAACAGTTTGATGAAAACATTTCAGATTGTACATGAAACCAGCACATTGTACCCCTTGATTGCACTAATGTATGCAGCTATGATTTAATAAAAAAATAAAAAAAAAGAATGGCTGTTCTATAAGTCTAAGTCCCTGAAGGAGGACACATGGAACAGAATTCTCAACTGATCCCTGGTGGACATGGAGAGTAAGAAGGAAGTAAGTCTTGGTGGTTGTGTGAGTTTAGGCTTGTTCATTACTGCAACATAACTTCACCTAACCTGACCTATAGTCCTCCGTGGAAGGTAGGATAGAGAAACAACACCAAAGATGTTGTCTTAACTTTGGTCTCTGAGTGGAAATTTAAAAATATCCCTTGAGAATTTGAAATCACAAGCCTGAATCACGTGAGTGAATAGAGTTTGAATATACACTATTATAGGAAGTCTGAACCAAGAAAACATTATAAAAATTGGTCTTGTCCAGTAAAAATTCAGGAGCAAATGTAAAAATGTAAAACTGATTTTCAAAAACATTTCCCAATCCAGGGCTATCTCAATCCTAAAGGAGTCATAGCCCTGGGAAAAGGTGAGGTTATAATAAAAAACTATAAACTACATAAGACAAATGATTTACCATACAGGACAGTCAGCAAGTAGAACAAGTTAGGAGGATGTGTATCTCAATACCATGAAATCATAGGACAATCAGAAAGAGATTCAAACACATGCACACTTTAAAAATGATTTAAGATGGTAACTTTAAAAGAAAGTAGCCAAGAGAGAAAAAACTTGACACTAAACAAACACAGCTACGTGCACAGAAAAAAGACTGGAAGGAAATACATTCTAATCCTTACACTCTCTTGGCAGTGGGAAAACAGGTGATCTGAATTTTCTTCATTATGTTTTCTGTATTGTTCAAAATTTCTACTATGACTATAAATTAAAATCTTTTCAGTTTTCATTAAAAACTCTGTTTAACTGTGAAGGTGATATAAATATACAATTATAAGGAGGCAATATAATTAAAAAGTTAAAGTAAAATAAATATAGATAAGTAAAAAATTATATTGCTTCTGTACTTAGGAAAAAAAAATTAAATCCAAGGTTGGAAAATTAACTTTACATTTTCCAGTGGATATTTTGCATTTTAGAGGAGAGGAGATAAAGGGATTTTTCAGGTTTTTAAGCCAGAGACCTCTATTTGTTTCTAGGGTTCTCTGGAGAGTGACCCAAAGTGGGAAAATTGCCTGAAAAACCCCTCCTGAGTGTTTTATTATAAACAGAGGATTTAGAAATCACAGATCACACCATGACACTTTTTGAGGAATCTTTAGCTTATTTAGAACAAAATGAAGGGAAACAAGTTTATTGTAGAAAATGTAGAAACTAACAAAAAGTGTCAAGAAGGCATTAAGAATGGCTGAGGTTGGCGTCATCCAGAGACAGTGTGTTGCTTAATTAACAAACATGTTTCAGTGTCTTGCTCTGTTCCAGGCACAAGGAGACTTTTAAGGGAGCATGAAGTAAGGTCTGAGCCTTGAGGAGCTATCGTAAGTTTAGATGAAGCTTCAGCACAAAGGAATGTACTGGAAAAATATGGTGTGGCTCCGGGAAGCCACCAAGAAGCCAGACTTCAGAAAGCGTAGGATACTACTCCTAAAGCATAGGCAACCAAAGCCCAACTGGATAAATGGGGTCACATGAAGCTAAAAATCTCTGCCCAGCAAAGGAAACAATCAACAAAGCTAAGACGCAACCCACAGAATGGGAGAAAATATTTGCAAACTAACCATATGACAAGGGATGAGTAACTAGAATATATAAAGAGCTCCAACAACACAATAGGAAAATATCAAATAATCCAATTGAAAATGGGCAAAGTATCTGAATAGACATTTCTCAAAAGAAGACTTACAAATGGTCAACAAGTATATGCAAAATCCTTAACATCATTGAGAAAGGGGCACCCTTTACACCATTGATGGGAATCTAAATCAGTGCAATCTCTGGGGGTGCCTCAAAAAACTAAGACTAGAACAACTGTATGACCCAGAAATCCCACTGCTGGGTATATATGCAAAGGAGGGGAATTCAGTGTATCAAGATTCCCATGTTTATTACCACACTATTCACAACAGCCAAGATTTGGAATCAGTGTAAGTGTCCATCAGTTGATGAGTGGATAGAGAAATTGTGGTACATATATACAATATAATATTGTATGGCTACAAAAAAAAAAAAAAAAAGACTGAAATACTGACATTTGTAACAGCATGGATGGAACTGGAAAACATTATGTTAGGTGAAATAAGCCAAGTACAGGAAGACAAATCTCACATGTTCTCACTCACAGGTGGGAGCCAAGTATTAAAAACAATTGGTCTTATGGAGACAGAGAATAGAATGATGATTACCAGAGACTGGGAAAGGTATCGGGGAGTGGGAAATAAAGTTGGGATAAAACAGGTGCAAAATTATAGCTAGATAGAGAGAATAAACAATATTTGACAGCACACCAAAGTGAGTATAATCAAAAAAAGTTAGGGTATACTTTAAAATATCTAAGAGAATGAAACTGGAATGTTTCCAGCACAAAGAAATGATAAATGCCTGAGGTGATGGATGCTCCAATTACCCTGATGTGATTATTTCACATCATATGCCTGCAGCATAGCATCGTGGGTACCCTACAAAGATGTACAACTATTATGTACCCACAATAATTAAAAGAAAAGAAAAAAAAGGGCAGGGAGCTCCAGGGATCCAGGAAGCAAAAGCTGATGACCACTCTCCTGAGGGACAAGTCAACAATTGCTATGAGTGTGGCACAGGATTCCATGCAAGGGCCATCTGTGTGTAGCACCAGATTCCATGCAGTGGCCTGGTGTGTGTGGCACAGGATTCCATGCAGGGGACCTGGGTGTGCACAGGATTCCATGCAGGGGCCCTGTGTATGTCGCATAGAATTCCATGCAGGGGCCCAGTGTGTGTGGCACAGGATTCCATGCAGGGGCCCTGAGTGTGGCGCAGGATTCCATGCAGGGGCCCTGTGTGTGGCGCTGGGCTGCATGCAGGGGCAGGCCCATGGCTTTCTGCATCCAGGTCTGAACTCGGGCTCTGCTTCTCAGTCGTTGCAGGGCATGGGACAGTCGCTCAGTCCTATAGATCGTCCATTTTCTTTCCTGTAAAATGGGAATGATGACACCAGTTTTGTTTTGTGGGGGGGGTGGATTGTGGTGAAAATTAAATGAAGGACAATTAAGCGGTCTGTGCAAGGAGTTGAGCAGGAAGAGCTCATGGAGAAGAGGAACTACGGTAGAACCCCTAAACCAGCGCTTTTTAACACTAATTTGCAGGCACAGAAACTCAAACTCAAACTTTCAAACTAGGGTGCTAGGACCACCATGCCTCAAGGCCTGGCCACCTCCCAGCTTCAGGGGCTTGAGCATATCACGTGGCCTCCTGCGGCCTCAGTTTGCATGTCCAGAATTCAATGAAAATCCTCTCTGCCTGCGTGAAGATCCAGAAAGAAAAGCTTCCTAAATGGGACAAGACAGGGGTGGACACAATCATCCAGAGGCAGGAGAAGGATGTGCACTGCTGGGGCCCCGGCAGGGGCAAGGTGGAGGAGTGCATGCACTGGCTTGGGGGGTACCAATATTCTAATAACAGGATCCACTTCGTGGACTCTGATCCTGTGCCAGGCTCGTTAGGAGGTGCTGGGGCCACAAGGGCAACAGAGGGGACACAGCTCCTATAGGAGCCTAGAAGCACGGACAAAGTGCAAATAATCCAAGCAGTGTCTGGAGGGGTCACTTGTTTCTGGAGCAGTAACAGGGACCTGAACCAATCTGAAGTCAGGGAGGGCTTCCTGGAGGAGGCCCTGAGCTGAGAGCTGAGCACAAAGAAGGTCACTGGGCCAGCAGGTGGAGGACAGCACTACAGAAACCATCTGACAGGACGAAGAGGGGCAAGCTGGGGATACTAGAATAGAAGGAAAAATTCCATGCTAAGCCTGCCAGAGGGGGTGTGGCCCACTGAGAAGCAGGAGCACTGCTGACTGTGATCATTCTCTTGTTAGGAAGCCCAGGACAAGGCAGTGAGATAAGGATTCTCATCCTCCAGTGGCTCTGGGACTCAGAGAGTTTGAGCGCCTTGCCCAAGGGCATAGACCCTACAGGGTAGTCAAGGGAGGGTTTGGATTCAGGGCAAGGTGGCTGGGAATAGACCCTGGGAACGATGAGAAGGCAGTTGGAGAGCTGAGGTAGGTGTGCTCCTCTGGGGAACAGGGAGCCTTAGAGGTCTCAGAGCACAGCAGGTTCCCAGTACTACTAGTGGCAGCAACTCAGCTCCAAGGGACAACATGCCATGGCCTTGCCATGCCACATGCCATGTTTATTAATGGTCACTAGTGAACCTCAGCCCTGTTTCAAGGTAGTAAGGGATGGTGGAGATAGTATCTGAGTTGTTCAATTGGGGGTTGCTGCTGTGGCCACTTTGCTCTTGGGGGGAGGAAGGCCAGTTTCTCCCCCTGAGATGCCTGTTCTTGGGGGGAGTGGGCGGGAGAGAGAAGCTGACATTTCTGTTTCTGAGAGCCAACCAGGAGGTAGGAGGGGCGGGAAGGGCACCTGAGGCAGATCAGGGAAAGCGGGTCTCTAAAGCCTTTTTAACACTAATTTGCAGGCACAGAATCCCATTTTTTTCTTCACTGTTTATTTTCATGCTTCTATATATGGTGAATATGCCTGGTTTTCTTTTTAGGGTGTGGACGGGAACTTTGTTTCAGTAAATTTTCATTAAATATATTTGAATAATAAATGACAGTCCATTTGAAGAAGAAAAATCCTTAGTCAATAATGCAGGGAGGGGCAGGGGTGCTAAAAATAGGCCTGCAGTGCAGGAATGGTGGAGGTTCAGGAGCATTTATCTCTTGTGGTCCTCAGCTCTGGACAGCTCTGGTATAGGGACCATCACCCCCACTGCACAGCTGAGAAAGCTGAAACCTCAAGAAAGTAATGTGCCCTTTGACTCAAGGCATGTCTGGTGTCTCCACACACTCATACTCTGTCCCAATTCAGCAGTGTCTGAGCTTTCAGACGCTCCTTGGCAGGTGAGAGGTCTCCTGATGCCAGGGATTCTCATCCAGTCTGGGCACCCCCATGCACTAACCTGCAGCTTGGGGCAATTGTATAACTTTCTCTGTGCCCGGTTACTCAGAATGGGAGCAATATTTACATCTATGGGGAGAGGACTTGGTTTTCTTTAAAGCCTGTGGACTCTGCCAAGATCTCCAGAAGCCGTGGGGTTGGGAGTGAGGGGGCCACTTTCCTGTGGGAAAATGTAGGGCGTTCCTGCTTATAGCCTGATAATTGGGCCCAGAGCGGTCTGGAGTTCAGTGTTGTCATTCAATTTCTGTGGCCTTTGGGGCTTAGGAAGCCTCTGGGGAAAGGAAAACTGGGGAGGAGGAAAGGCTAGAGGGCAACAATCTGGGGAAAAAGACTGATAAAAACAAGAGTCAGAGTGTGAGGCACGCATGGAGCGTGGCCAAGGGAGCTGTCACTGCAGGACAGTGGGCGGCAGGAAATGCTCATCAGAATCCAAGGCGGAGCCAGACCCAGCGCTGGGAGGCAGGTGCTAGCTAGCGGAGGAATGAAAGGGCTGGGCAGTATGAGTGAATGGCTGGTTTTAACGCAATGCCAAGGAATGGAGAATCAATTCCTGGAGGTGCTGAGTCGGGAGAGGGGTGTGCACGTGGCATTGGGTAGAGTTCACGTTCCAGTCGTCATTTATTGGCTATGTCGCTTTGAGATGATATCTTGACCTGAGTGTCCATGCAGCAGACGCGGTCCATTTTCAACACTATCATCTCCCAAGTCATCCTTGCTAACAGAAGCCTGATTCTGCTCAGGTGGTGATGTGGTCAGCTGAGGCCTCTGAGTCTCCAGTGTTCCTCACAGCAAGGGGTGGCCTAGTCTCCCCATTCTGAAATGAAAACGATCATAGCCTCTTTGCAGGGCATAGGGGAGGGGTTAGATGGCATGTGCTAGATGAACACTGCTGAGAACTCCGCAGACTTCTGCCCCTGCCCCTACTCAGTTGTCCCATAGCTTCAAGTTCAACACACCCTGCCCCGGAACCCCTGTTGCTTCACTACTCCCTGTTACACCCCCTGCCATAGTCTCTGAAGCTAGAAGTCTGGTCTTAAATCTCAGCCCACCACTTCCAGCTTTGTGTGACCATTGCAATTACTTAACTAGGGATGCTGACAGCACCTACCTTCTGTGAGAGCTGTGGGGGACGAATCGGTAATTCCTGCAATGTACTTAGCACCATGCCAGCACGTAACGAGTGCTGTGTCAGCTGTCGCTGCTGTGGAGAGGAAGTCCTTGTCAGGGCCCGCAGTATCTGTGAGACTGGGTTCCAGTGCCCTCTTCTGCCCCCTCCCTTGGAGGGCCCCCCTCACACCTGCTCACCCCTCTGCAGCTTTGTGCCTGCTGGACTTCTGCCTGGAACCCTTTCCCCCTTCCTTCTTCTTCACCTGGCCATTTCTGCTTTAACCTTTAAAACAAATTATTTTTGTCACCTTCTCCAAGAAGCCATCCCTCATTCACCACCCACCCTTCACCCTCTCCCCCTCCATCCCCAGGCTTCCACAGCCTTCTGTGCCCCATCCTGTCAGAGACTTTATCTCAGGCTTTGTCAAGACCTGGGCCTGAGTTTCTGTCTGTCCCAGCCTCTGGTCTGGGCTCCTGTGGGGCCCCTAACTTGCCCTCATCTCCTCCATCCCACCAGGGCCGGGCTCAGGTGGCCCTCTACCACCTCACGTTTACATGCTGCGCCCCACTTTTCTCACATCTGCCTTTCCTGTGGGCTATGACTGCTGTGATGGTGTATTTGTCACTCTGGCTAGGCTGCCTTGTCCAGGTGTTTGGTCCAGTGCTAGTCTAGACGGTTCTGTGAAGGTAATTAACATCTACAGTCAGTCGATCTTTAAGTAAAATGGGCGGGCCTCATTCTGTCAGCTGAAGACCTTAAGAGCAAACACTGAGGAGTCCTGAAAGACTTTTTTTTTTTGCAGTTTTTGGCCAGGGCTGGGTTTGAACCTGCCACCTCCGGCATATGGGGCTGGCGCCCTACTCCTTTGAGCCACAGGTGCCACCCGACTGAGGAGTCCTGAAGAACCAATTCTGCCTCGACTGTGGCATAGAAACCCCGCCTGAGTTTCCTGCATGAGTTTCCATCCTACAGATTTTGAACTTACTAGGCCTCACAATCATATGAGCTGATTTATTGACATGAAACTATATCCCTACATATTGCCTCCTATTGGTTCTGTTTCTCTGGATAACCTTGACTAATATCAATACAACTGCCATCCCATTTTAGAGGTGGAGAATCTGAGGCTTGAAGAAGTTAAGTCTCATGGCCAAGGTCATACACCACTCAGTGGCAGGGTCCAGGACCAACATACCTGACCACTCAGACATAGCATTCCTGACGTGGGGGGTAGGTGGTGGGAAGGGAGAGTAGAGGTAGCAGCAGCATGAGAATTACCCTTAGACCAACTTGCCAACAACCCCACTAGACAAGTAGAAGACATAGTGTTTTATTCCCACATCCCCTCATAATTTCATTCATTCACCTATTTCTCTATATAGCCAATCATTCACATTTTAGTGAGAGCTAGTCTGTTCCAGGCCTGACGAGTCATAGTGTCTGCATTCAAGGTGCTCACAGCCCAGCAAGACAGAAAGACTCACAAATTGACACAGGCAGTTAAATACTGAGATTGAAGGGGAACATAGAGTAGTAAAAGGCAGATCCCAGAGGAGATGATATTGTAGGACTAAGGGGTCTTGGGTTATGCATAGGAATTTTCTGTGTGCATGTGGCTCAAAGGAATAGCACATAGTGAAAATCAAAGGGCAGGAAAGTGCAGTGGGTTTGGATAACGCTAAGGGCTCAGTGTGATTGGAGTGTATATGGGGTGTAGACGGGAGGGAGGAGGACTGGCATGGAGAGGGGGTTTGGGGAAGAGGTCAGACCATGATGGGATGGAGACTGGACACCATCCTGTGGGGCAGGAACAGTCAGGCAGACTTGGACTTTGGAACAACCAAGGGGGACCTGAGGGGAAGGGTAGGCATGGGAGACAGAGGCCCTGGGTTCATCCTGGGACACCCTCCAGTGTCTTGGGGTCCTCCAGGGTCTCTTTTTTGCCATTCTCCCCCTTTTTATTGACAATTGTATTGAGATAATTGTAGAGTCACACACAATTATAAAAAATGATTCCGAAGTCCTTGTATGGTGTGCTCCTTTCTCCCCAATGGTCATGTTTTGCAAAATGATTCCTTTACCACTTCTGTTTTGGAGGGTGGCTATTACGATGGGGACCCCTGTATGTTGAAGGACAGATGCCCAAAGAGCTCTGGTGACTGCCTCCTTCCCCATCACTTTTTGCTCTCCATGAGTCAAGACCATTTCATAGGTACGTTATGCAATGAGTTTGGGAAGGAAGGGGCCTGTGTCTCAGGGCCACCACTGGAGGAAAGCCACCTGGGTGAACCATGGGCTGGGAACACAAGCCTTGGAATTTGTATCGGGAGAAATAAACATACATAAAGGTTTCAAGTACACAAAAGAAGCAGAGCAGCCTTTCATCATAAAACTTAAAAAAAAGTATCAACATTTCCCCGTCTTCTTTCATTTTCCACTCGCATCCCGCTTTTCAAATTGCTTCCTAGAGTATTTTAAAGTAATTCCCAGACATTGCAAAGACAAACTAAACCCAAATCCAAACACCCTTTATTGTGCTAAGCCACCGTGATGAGGGCCCTTTGGTCACAGCAGTTAGGTGGCCCTGGTGAAGGCCGTGGACACTTACAGCAGTTAGGCGGCCCTGGTGAAGGCCATGGACACTTAGTATTGGCTGTGGGATAGAGCATCACTGGCTCTTTTTCTAGGCTGTGCAGTGTGCAAAGGAAAGTGTCTAGGCCCAAAGCCGCAAGAACGCCAAGCCTTTCCACTCTTGGAGAAGGAATTTTCTGTGTTCTTCTGGCCAAGCTGCACCCAGGCGCACCCACCCACCCTACCGGCCCCTGCCTCCTGTTCTTCCCCCTTCCAGGAGCAGCTGCCCAGAGGAGAAGTGGACCCAAGGCAGGATCAGGAACAGAGCGTCTTTCAGGCTGGGCTGGGCTGGGTGTGGCAAGGCGAGGCTGTGCTGGAACACAGCATAGGCAGAGGGATGCATATTGGAAACCCAGAGCTTAGGGCAGGAGCCGGAGTCTGGGGAGCAAAACCTCTGCCTTTCAGCTTGGCCTGTGTTCATGACTCTGAAGCTCAGAGGCCGGATGAAGCTTTGTGGTTAGAACCTCCAGCAGACTTGAATCTATTCAAAAAGTCATGATTGAGAGCACCGGGCCTGGTGCTAGAGATGGTCTGGTGGGCTGCAGCCTGGCTTAGCTTCCTCCTAGCTTTGTGACCTTGGCCACATTCCTCCAGCTTTCTGAGCTGTGGGTCCCCATACTGAAAGCGAGGACGGGAATATCAACTTCACTGGCTGCTGCGGAAATCAGACTTGATGTATGGACGCTTGATGACTGATAGCTGTTACCATTGGTCTCTTTATGAACAATGACAAATGCAGGAGCATGCGTGGGTACCAGGGAGTGGAACAGCCCCAGGATGCTGGGCCCCACCCTCTCAGGAGCTGTTTTCAGAGGAGGAATAGGGAATACAGGGAGCCAAAGGGCTTTCTCCGGGAGTGGTCAGGGCTAATTTTGCGTGTCAGAGGAGAGAGGATGGGTGGAATCCTGTAATTCAGGGGCTCTTTCCTGGAAGGGGCTGGATCAGAAACACAATAATACTCCCTCCCTTGAAGAGGAGACTTACTGCTGCCAGGAAAAAACGGCTGCATGGTTTCCCTTCAAGGAGGGGAGGCCTCGGTCCTGTGGAGAAGAAGGGCAAGATATGGGAGAAAACAGGAACTCCCAAGCAGGTTCTCTAGCAAGGGAGGGATTGGGTTCAAAAGCCAGCTCTGCTGCTTGCGGGCTGTGTGACCTTGGGCAAGTCATTTTACCTCTCTGAGCCATAGTACCATCATGTTTTAAATAGGGATCATGATGTTCATCTCACAACGCTGTTATGAGAAGAAAAGATAACACGTCTAGAATCACTCAGCCATAGTGCTGAAAATGAAACTCCCTTTCTTCTCTCAAGAGGCTTCTGAATATTAAAGGTTCTGTTGCCTCTTCTTCCTCTACCGCTGGGATGGGCTTGTCTGCTTCCAAAGCATCAGACACCCTTTCCATGGCTGTGGAGCCACAGTGGTGCTCTTGCTGTGGCTGGGCGTGGGTTCTTGACATTCCCCTATGCTGCACTTCGCCCCAGCCTTTCCCACCCTGGGAAAGGGCCTCTGTCCAATTGAAAGATGTTGACTATTATCTCCTCCTCAGCCCCCAAGTGCAACCCACCAGGACATCCTGATGGCTCCACCTTCGGCAAGTATCGTGAGTCTCCCTGCCCTCCCGCAACCTGTGGCTTCCCAGCCCCTCCCTGTGGCCCCCACAGCCAGCTCTTCACATGGCAGCCTTACCTTTTTCTTTTAACTTTTTATTTTGACATAAATCCTAGGCTTAAAGAAAAATTGCTGGTATAGAACAAAGGCTTTCCACGTACCCTTTGCTCTCTTCCTCACATTTACTTACCTCTCTGCACGTTTTCCCCTAAAACATTAGAGTAAGTTGCAGACCTGTGCTCTGGGACCCCTTGGTACTCCAGGGGGATTTTCCTGTAAACAGGGACCCTCTCTCACATAAATGCAGTGCAATGACCCAAACACAGTGCCCGTGGTGCAGTGCCGGCAGCTCGCTGCAGGGCCATGCAGGCTTTGCTCACACCTGCCCGCTGCCCTGGACAGGAGTCTCACTCATGCACTGCATTCTGTCGCCCTGCACCTTTAGTCTCCTTCACCTTGGAATGGTCCCTCCGTTTGTCTTCATCCGTCATGACCTTGGCATTTTTGAGAAGTACATTCCAATTATTTGGTAGCATGTTCCTCAATTTGGGCTTGTCTGATATTTCCTCACACAGTGAGCTTTAGAACGTATAGAATCTCCTCACCCCGCTCCCAGCCCTGTAGTGGTTCTGCATCGCACCTTCGGAGAATTCCAGCTCTCCCAGGGCCCCCACCGTGCCGTCTATCCCTCTGTCCTCTCGATGCCAGCACACTGACCTTTGTCCTCAGCACCCTGGCACTCTTCTCTAGGGGATGATGGGAGGTTTGGGGGTTCCCTGCCTTCTCGTTTTTACTGACCAATAAAGCTTCCTTAACCTATCCCACATGATGTTGTAGAACACGTCCTGATCCCAGCTACATGACAGGGGAGACCCAGGAGGGCCACTGTGCATGACACCGACAGACCTGGTGTAATGCTCTGGTGATACTTCTTAGCTGTGCAGCCTTTGACAAGTTACTTAGCGTCTCTGATCCTCTATTTCCTCATCTGGAAAGAGGAAATAGGAATACTTAGCTTGGTGAGATGCTGGATGAAGAACTGAGAGACGGAACGTAGAAATGCCTGACACTTAACAATTTTTTCTTTCCTACTTCTCTCTAGTTTTTGTAAAATAATTACTTCCTTACATTTCAGGAGGAATTGGCAGGGGGCTGTAGTGACTTGAATGTTGCCCCCCACCCCACCCTGTAGATATGTCTATATCCTAATCCTTGGAACCTGTGAATGTGACCTCATTGGAAGAAGGATCTTTGGCAATGCAGTTAAGGATCTTGTGATGGGATCATCCTCATTTCACCCTGGTGAAACCTAAATCCCATGACAAATGCCTTTATAAGAGACACACAGAGGAGAAGACAGATACAAAGAGGAAAGGGTTGTGTGAAAATGGAGACAGAGATTGGCGGGATGCAGCTACAAGCCAAGGAATGCCAGCAGAAACTGGGATAGAGGTGGAATGAACTCTCCCCGAGCCTCCAAGGGAGCTGGCCCTGCCAACACCTCAGGTTTGGATTCAGGCCTCCAGGATTCTGATAGAATAAATTTCTGTTCTTTCAGGCCACCAAGTTTGTGACAATTTGTTACAGCAGCCCTAGGAAGCTAATACAGGAGTGAACTTTGGCAAAACAACAGTCCTCGTCCTCATGGAGGGATTTCTGTCACTGTCCACACCCAGGGTGTCATTCCCTCCCCACCACAGATAGGGAGTGTGATTCTCTTGATTGGGTAGATAAGGCCCTGAAGACTGAGAGTAGGAAGTCCAGAGAAAAGCCGTCTGAGCCAGGGGTCTCCCAGTGTCCCCTCCTTTTCTCCCCTGGGTGGGGATCTCCCTTTGAAAGGGCCAACAAGAGACAGAGGCCCAATTCCTGGTGCATCATATGCTACCTGGATCTTGGCAGAATGTAGTGGAGCTGGTGGCTGTTTGCCAAGGTTATCTGGGGATGCTGACTGCCAGCACGGAGGGTCCTCAAGGGCCAGTGCGGTGTTACAGTTCCCTTGACCTGGTGGTGGAAAGAGGGAGCCATTGGCCTGTGGGAGCAGTCTGGTCCTCCCATAGTTCATTGCTATGACAGCACAGAACAAGACTCTGGAGCCCTTTTCAGGATATTCTGCTCACCACACCAGTCTGTGCCCAGATCCACACTGTTTCCACCATATCACCTGCTTCCCCAGAGAATGTGGCATTCTTAGCCTGACTCTACCACTTGGAGGCATGGCTACTGCCTTGGCTCAGTAATTTCCTTGATAGCTTCAGGAAGCAGGTGCAGGCGGCACAGAGCTGACAGCTCCAGGTCTTTGGTATAACCTGATGCCCAGGCTTAGGTTTATTCTTATACAGAGATTTCCCTAGACTATCCGCTGTCCCCCAAAGGAAGACCCCTAAGTTCTTTTGAGTAGACCATAGCCGAGGTGGACCTGGAGATAGCACTTCCTTGCAGTGTTTGCTGCCTGAGCATTTCCCCCCTGGTTGATAGGGTGTTAGCTGGGCCAGAGTGTGGACTGGGCCAGCTCAGGGGCTGCTAATGAATTCTCCTGCATGGCTCACTCAGTGGTCAGGAAGAGGAAAGCTGCGCTGGGAATAGCAGACTCTAGGGAGCTAGGACCACAGGGAGACATGTGGGGGAGTAGTGGGGGCAGCCATCACAATGGAGATAGCACTTTCCTGTTGGGAGACTGGAAATGTGACCTACTTCCTTGTGAAAAGGATGCTGTTTCAGCACTTGGATGGAAAATGCAGGTGAAGGATGTGTTCCGCCCCAGACGGAACAAGAAATAAAAAGGTCCATGCCCTGATTTGCTGCACACATTGTTCTCCCAGGGTAAAACACCCCTGCTCAGCTTTTCCATCTGCAAAACCCCTCTGTGCTTTGTAAGCCTGCTGGAGAGACTTCCCCAGGGAAGCCTTCCATGATCCATCCATGCCAAGCAGCCCATGCTGGGGGTAAAGTTGTAGTCTTTTGAATTGGATACTGGGCCATTTAGGCTTTTGGAGGAAGGGGGCTTGTCTGCTCTCAGTGTGGCTCCAGCCCCAGCCCTAGCATGGAGGCCAGCACAAGGTGGGTTCTCAGCCATGTTTGCTTATCAACAGTGGGCTATGGGCAAGTGGATTCAACTCTCTGAGCTTCAGGGTCTTCATCTGACAACAGGGCTAGTACACATAATAGCTGCCTTGATCAAGCTCTGTTTTTACTGATAAACTAAGGTGGCAGGTGTTATCATGAACCTCATTACGAAAGATGTAAAATAACTTACCTAAGGTTTCATAGCTGGTAAATGATCAGTATATCTCCCTACATCTCTTTTGAAGATAAAATGTATATATACATATATATGTGTGTGTGTGTGTGTGTACATGCACATATCTATCTCAGATCAATTAGCGCCCGGCACATTGTAATTGCTCAGTAAATGGGAGGGGAGTTGTTTTGTTTATTATCATTGTCATCCTGTTATTGCTCCCAGAACCTCCCAGGCACTGATCACACCATGTTATACAATCCTTGTCCAATTCTTCTCCCTGAGACAGAAGCTCTCTGTGCATTGCCCAAAGTAGATGTTAATTAAATGCTAAAGGCATAGATAGGTACATTCAGCTCTTAAATAAAAAATGTAGATCCCAGGAAGTCACATAGCCATTTCTATTAAAGGCTTTGGTGAGTAAAATTTCAATGTAATCAGTGCTGTAGTGTGCAAAGAATTTTACACATTGGAAAACCCTTTCAAAACTGTGACCTCAACTGGTCTACCCAGACAAGTAGTGCAGAAGTACATTGTACCCCTTTGGCTGATATAGTTGGTACCTGTTTTGTAAAGAAGGTAGTAAAAAAAGCTTTGGAGTATTGATGTCCAATCTGTGTTCTACCACGTCCTCCGTGCGATCTGGCACAAGTCACTTCTCCATTCCGAGCCTTGGTTTCTACATCAACAAAATGCAAATAACCCTATGTACCCATGTTGGCCTAAAGGAAGAAACTTATGCAAAATTAATGTAAGTAGAGGATTTACTAGGGCCAAATTTGAAGACTGCAACCTGGTAGACACTTCCAAGTTACTTTGGGAAATGTTCCAGAGAACAAAGGAGAGGCTTGAGCTTTTAAAGATAAAAGGACAAATCAAGAGAGGGGTAATTACAAGAACTGTTTTTCAGGAATTCTCATTGGTTCATAGAAATAACATTGATTAATATTTGGCTACACATTGTTGAACTATAGGATATCAGCTATGGTGTCCAAGTGCAGCTCTGTTAGGTTAATTTATAGCTACTTGTGGCGTCTGTCAGTCTAGAGGCCAAATAGCAAGCAACTTCAGGAGATGATTACTTAGACTAAAGGAGAGGGGTGGGATGTGACTGCTGTCTCATTCCAATGCCTTTCTGTGCCTGATAATTTAAAGGGAGCTCACATTCCTCAGATAAAAAAGTTTCTTTTCTTTCTCACCCAATAGATTGCTATGAAGCTTGCATAAGACACTATATAAGAAAACATTTCATTAGGACCAAATCATCTAAAGAGGACAAGGGAAAAAACTATATGGAATATAAAAATATCTTAAAGGCATCAAACAGCTAATAAGGGATTAGCTGACTAAAATCTAATTTAAAAAAAGAGAGAAGTAAGCCTAGTATGCAAAACTACATTTACCCTCAGGGCATTTGCTAGTCTAGAAGAAACAGGTATGGTTTTGGTCTCAGAACAAAATTTAAGGCCAAGAAGCTACCAATAAAAGGGCCTGTGATAAGAGCTCCTCTCTTTAGGCTACTCTGAAAATTATAATGAGTACTCTGAAAATTATGATGAGTTATAACTAGGCTAACTCTCTCCCAGACTGACAGGTTCTAGTAATCTGGGTGATCTAGAGAACCATAGCTTTGAACTTAAATTAAGAAGGTTTGATGCTGATAGACTTTCCAGACCCCTGGCAGAAACAAACAATTTCTTTCTGGAGAAAAGTAGCACCATTTTAGGTGAAAAATCATTCTTATAAATAATTTTTCAAATAAAATGTGCAGCACAAGAAAAATAATTAGGCAGTTGAGAAATTAAGAAACCTGAGTGAGAACTAGCAGAAACCACAGACAACAGAAGCATACAGAAAAACTTTAGTTATTAAAATTGTCAGATACAGACTATAATGTGAAAATGTGTATTATTCTTAAATACTGAAATACTGAGGGACAAATTATAAGAAAAAATTTTCAGATTTGAAAAGAAGCAAAATAAACTTTAAGACCTGAAAAATGAAAAAATTAAAAACTCAAAGTCAGCTTAATGGTACATTAGATGAAGCTGAAGAGAAAATTAATGAATCAGAAGATATATAAGAAAGTGTACAGAATACAGCCTGACAGACAAAACATGGCTAAAAATATTAAAGAAAGAATGAGAAAATACAGTGAAAACATCTAATATGTGCATTTGGAGTGAAGTTCAAGAAAAATATAGAAATATAAAGAGACAATGGGTAAGAATTTTCAGGTCTATTGAATTACCAATATTCATAAATTCAAGAAGCCCAAGTAGGATATAAAACATTATCCACATTTATATACGTTATAGTGAATCAGAAGAAAACCATGAAGAAAAAGTCTTAAAAGAAGATAGGGAAAGGGATAACGTCTTCAAAGGAATAACAGAAGGACAACTGACTTTTCAACAGCAACAATGGAAAACAGAAGACAGTTAAAAAATATCAGTGTGCTGGAAAAAAAAATTCCTCCAACTTAGTATTGTATACATAGGAAATATACTTTAAGAATGGAAAAAAAGTAAATGCAATTTTTGATCAAAAAAAATCAGGTGATTGGTCAACAGTAGACACTCACTAAAGGTATTTTTCAGAAGGATATGATCCAAGACAGAAGATAAAAATTGAAAGAAAATGAGCAACAAAAGAAAAAAATTAGCAAATTAGATTTCATTAAAGTGAAAACATTTTATGCATTAAAGAACATCACCAAGAACAAAAAGATAACTCACAGAATAAGAGAAAATATTTGTAAACTATATCCTTATAAAGAATGCATAACTAGAATATATAAAAACCCTTATGATTCAATAATAAAAAGAGAAATAACTCAAAAACTGAGCAAAGGTTATGAATGGACGTTTCTCCACCGGAGGTATACAAGTGGCTAATAAGCACATGAAAAGACATACAACTTCATTAGTCATCAGAGAAATAAAAAAAATACAAATCAAAACCACTCATATATCACTCCATACTAACCAAAATGGCTAAAATAAAGTAAAATAATAAGTGTTGATGAGAATTAGAGAAATCAGAACCCTCATGCACTGCTAATGGAGAAGTTAAATGGCACAGCCACTTTGGAAAAAGTCTGGCAATTCCTCAATGATTGAAGACAGAGTTACCGTATAACCCAGCAATTCCACTCCAGGGTATATATCCAAGAAATGAAAATATACATCCTCCTAAAACTTGCACACAGATGTGTATAGGAGCATTAGTTATAGTACACAAAAGGTGGAAACAACCAAAATGTCCGCCAATAGACGGGTGGATAAACAAATGTGGAATATCCATACAATGGAATATTATTTGGCCGTGTAAAGGAAGGAAGGCAATTTCTGGTTCCCAATCCAGTGTGTAAGGGACTTTGAAGTTACCACTCTGTCTTAACAAACAAAATGCTGAACAAACTAAAAATTCAACAACTCTTTTTGGATCTGTAAGAGAAACGTGGTCACAGGCCAAATTCCTGCCCCCAAATAGGAAAGAGGGAAAGGAAAAGACAGAGAACTGTAACTTTACCAGAGCGGAAAACCATGAGCAGAGACCTTTGCAGGAACCAGTGTCAGGATAGGAGAATCTACACAGTTTAACTGATGAATTACTGGAGGCTTAAGAACCCTAGAGGAATACACTCATAGGGGCACTCCCATACTTTTGTGAGTTTTGCCTCCAGGAGCCTTACTAGGTCCTCACAGTGAATATCAGAATCTCCTGCAGAAAAAAATCTCCTGCTTACGAGGTCCTCACAGTGAATATCAGAAAAAATCTCCTGCACAACTAGGAGAAGGGAAAAGGAACCATTTTAGAAATACCCCAGAGCCATCTTTTTAACAAGAGCCTGCCCTGAGAAGAAACTATTTTATCAGACCTTTCTCTGCTGACATTTGTTAGAACCTAATTGACCTGAGGAAAGGGAAATACCAAACTTCAGCCTGTTCTACTTGAGGAAGAGAAATACTCACGTCTAGTTGGGGAGAGCCATCCTGTCACTTCTAAGAGGGAAAAAAACAAAACAAAACAAAACTGAGAAGCACTAGAGCAGTTCACAATCCAGAGGCACAAACTCACCCAAAGATTGGAACCTGATTATAGGACTACAGAATGCTTCCCTTCACCCACATACCTCATGACATTATTAAAGGCCCATTTTACCCAGTACATTGCAACCATCTTTCAACCAAAAAATTACAGGGTTTACAAAAAAGCAAAGACACAGTTTGAAGAGACTACACAAGCATCAGCGTTAGAGTCAGATATGGCAAGAATGTTAGAATTACGAAACCAGAGATTTTAGAAATATGTATGCTAACAGAATATGTTAGAATTCTGTTAGAGTAAGTATGCTAACAGCTCTAATGAAAAAGGTAGAAAACATACAAGGTCAGACATTTAAGTTGGTGAACTCATCCTAGAAAAAGTGCTATGTACCTTATTACTTAATATCACTGGTCACTTTGAAGGACTCTCTTTGGCCATCTGGTGACTACAGTAATGTTCAGCAATGAGGTATGTAACACTTTTCTAGAATGAGTTTGTGGACTTAATTGTCAGGCTTTGTACAATGACACCCTTGATGGCCATTCCAGAAAAGAGTTCCAAAATTGTTTTGAAGGGTGGTCTCTGTGTTGGCATTGGTGCATAGCTTCCCAAGGGGAGTACCCCAAAGGTGACCATAGTGATATTTAGCTATGAGGTCTGTAGCACTTTTTCTGGGATGAGTTCATGAACTTAACTGTTTGACCTCATACAAGAAGAAGTGAATAATGTAAGCAAAGAGACGGAAATTTGGGGGGTGCCTGTGGTTCAAAAGAGTAGGGCGCCAACCCCATATACTGGAGGTGGTGTGTTCAAACCCAGCCCTGGCCACAAAAAAAAAAAAAAAAAGAGAGATGGAAATTCTAAGAAAGAACCAAAAAGAAATACTAGACACCAAAAACTATGTAATATAAATGAAGAATGTCTCTGATGGGCTTATTTAGTAGATGGGGCATGTCTGAGAAAGAATTTCTGAGCTGACAAGATGATATTAGAAACTTCTAAAACTAAAAGGCAAAGAGAAAAAAGACTGAAAAAAAGCCCCGAGTATAATATCTAAGAACTGTAGCACAACTACAAAAGGGTGTGTCATATGTGCAATGGGAATAACAGAGAGAGAAGAGAGATAGGAACAGAAGCAATGTTTGAAACAACAACTGAAAATTTCCCCAAATTAATGTTAGATGTCAAGCCACAGATCCACAAAGATCAGAAAAAACTAAGAAGTATGAATGTCAGAAAAACTACAGCTGGGCATATCAGATATATTAAACTTCAGACAATCAAAGATAAAGAAAAAAATCTTGAAAGAAGCCAAAGGGAAAACACCTTACCTACAGAGGATCAAAGGTAAGAATTACATCTGACTAATTAAAAACTATGAAAGCAAGAAGAGAGTGGAGTGAAATAAATTGTTAACGGAAAATTAAAAAAAACTGACCTAGAAAAAAAAGAAACCAACCTAGAATTTCATACCCTATAAAATTATTTCTCAAAGTGACAAAAAAGTTCTCGAATAAAAATTGTGGGAATTTGTTGCCAGTAGACCTATCTTGCAAGAAATCTTAAAAGAAGTTCTTCAGAGAAAAGGAAAGTGATATAGGTAAGAAACTTGGATCTGCATAAAGAAGAGCATTAGAGAATGAATAAGTGAAGGTAAAAAACTTTGCTTTTTCTTGTTCATAATTGATCTAACAGATAACAGTGTGTCCAAAATAATAATAGCAACAATGTACTCTCTATATATATCTATATATGTGCTTAAGTATGTTTAAATATAAATGAAATGAGTAACAACAATGATAGAAGGACAGGAGGGAGGAATTAGGACTATTTTATTATTGTATATCTAAGCACTGAAAGGTATATGGCTTCCACATAAACAGAAGAAAAATATCCAAGTTCATACATTTGAGAAAAAGAAACAGTATAGGCTGAGAAAAACAAAATCTATCAGTAAGTATATTAAATGTTAATGGACTAAATAATTCTCTTAAAAGATTAAAGCTGTCAGACTGGAAGGAAAATACAAAACCAACCATATGCTATTTATAAGTGCCATGACTAAAACATTAGAATACAGAATGGTTAAAATAAAGAGTGGAAAAATACCGTAGAAGTGCTCATCAGGAGAAAACTGATGTAGCTATATTAAATTCCTATAAAATAGACTTTAGGGATGCACAAGAGTTCATAGCATCATCATTTGTAATACCCCAATATGAAACCACCCAAATATTCATTGAGCACAATGGATGAACTATAGTATATTTATACAATGCAAATGAATGAACTATAATTACTCACAGCCCCTTGGATGGTCCTTAAAAACATAATGTTGGGCAAAATGGAGTAACACACAAAAGAATACATGTAGTATGATTCCATCTATAAAATGATTCAAAAACAGGCAAAATTAAATGATTTTATTTAGGGAGGCATATCTAGGTATCTACACTATGAAAAAAATAAAGAAATAATTTTCTTCCCACGAGAAGACCCCATTTAGCCTGTCTATGTTAAGAGTTTTTCCTGCAGAAACACAAGGAGATTTGGAGCAGTTTCTATATCTGGATGGTCAGGGCTCTGTCCATGGGAATGAGACCAGGGCAAGGAGGGGAACTTTAGAAAGCAGGACAAGCCTAAACAACCACTCATGTTTTGAGGCTTCCTTTACCACTCCTTGCCAAGGGCAGGGAAGGTTGCAAGGGAAAGGAATGATGAGAGGATGGAGCCAGGGAGGAGAGAACAAGCCCCTCCTCATCTTCCTCACCTGTACTCCGTGCTGTCTGGCTCCAATGTGCCAGTACCCGGGACCTTCTTGGGTCATTCTTGGAGCTGAAGTAGTCATATTCGGTATCACATGACCCCAACTCCCAGTAGGCTGACCACTGCAAGCTTGGGATCATAGATTCCATAGGGTATGGAATTGAAGGTGCTGAGCCCAATTTTCTATCAAATGCATTAAAGGAGGGAACCCCTCATTAATACCTGAGTTGCAGGAGAGATTAGGGTAAAATGATCTCAGTCTATTTCTACAGTTAGGTTGCCTTGGAGTGGAGTTTCAGTAGGAACCATGTTTTCCAACAGTGGATTCAGTTTGGCCCCAAAGCAGGTCTTATCCCCTGGGCCTGTCTGATTTGGCTGCATCTTTAGCTGGTTATGGAGTTTGTATGAGTGATTGCTTCTGCTCAGGCCATCTGCAGACCACTTCCTGATGCTTCGAGTGTGAGTGGAAACTTCTGGGAAACTTTACTTAACCTAGTGATTCTTGCAGCGTGAAGGTATATGCATGGCGTCCCTCCCTCCAGCCCTTCTGTGCTATCTCCTCCCTTCCTGCCCTCTCTTCCTTACTACTTTTGTAACTCTTGTTCCATACGTAGATCTTAATCGCAAGCAACAGATAAATCTGAACTTCCTTGAAAAGAAAAAGGTTTATTGCAAGAATATTGGTTTGGCAGTTGCAGGAATGGACTGAAGGACAGGCTGATGGGCCGAGGACACAGACAGGCCATCCTGAGATCTGACTGGAACCTTGCTGCCCTGGCTGTCCCTGACCACTTCACCACTGGACTAGCAATTCCATTATGCTGCTGTCCAGCACTCAAAGTCCCAGATGTCACCATCCTGGTGATGAAATGAAGTTGGAAGGACTTCTGCTTCTCTCTGTCTCCCTCATCTAGGCTTATATACCAGATGAGGGGCACAGGACAGGTTGGCTGAATTGCAGGAGCCAGAAAAATATGCACCTGGTCCTTTGGGCTTCTTTAGAGAAGGGGGGGCTCCTCAGCACTCACACAGGGTGGCTGTTTCTCCAAACCCAGGAAGGGGGCTCAGATGTTGGACACAAAAGCAATGAGCACAGACCCCGCTGTGGCAGATCTGGTGCTGGGCACTGAGAGGAAAGGCAGATCAGGCCTGGCCCCTGCCACTAGGTGGGATACAGATCCATGAGCAAGTGCAACATAGCCACCGTGTTAGCACAAAGGAGAAGACAGTGAATCTAGCTTCCGCTTCCTCGTCTGTAAAGTAGAGCAGTAGTCATAATGCTTTGTAATAAAAATAATGCGTGGGGGTCACTTCAAAAGTTCTGAGACAGGTTGTTATGGTCCATTATTCCGCTTTCAAGAAACAGTCGACAGTGTGCTTTCTGATTCACCTGTGCAAATTTCAACTTGCTTTGCTTATTGGGGTTGCTGGGAGGGCTTCATTTGTTTCTGTCTGGGTAGATTTAACGTTTGTCAATTTTTGTATAGCTCAAAATTTTTGTGATGACCCAACTTATGGAGGAAGCACCTTCTGTTGTATGGGCATGTACGAGGCCCTGGACTAATGCTAGCATTAAAAAGGCAGTCCAGCCATGAGGAAATGTTGTCATTCCTGCTCTGGGCCCCATGGCCCTACTCATGCCTCTCCAGAGGCAGAACGGTGGACGGTGGGGTGGTGAAAACCACGGGCGCTGCAGTCAGACTGCCTGAGCCCCAAACCCAGTTCTGAGACAGGCTGGATAGGGAGCCTTGGACAACTTACTTTACAGCCCTATGCCTCCGTTTCCCCATCTGTAACATGAGGAATGGTCACCACTTACCTCACAGGGTTGCTGTGAAGATTAAACAAGTCACACGTTTAAAAGATCTCTGAATAGAGTGTGGCATGTAATTACAACCTTAATAAGTGTTAGTAATTTTTATTTTTCAGCGGCCCATCGTGGGCACAAAGCCCTGACAAACTCCAGACAGCCTTGCTCTGGATGGAGACACATGAGAACTAAGAAGCGGCGGGGAGCGGAACTGCTCAGCTGCTGCGTCACAGCCCCAAACTCTGCTTCCCAGCCGGTGCTCGTCCAGAGCCCTGCCCGGATGCTGCCAGCTCTCCGCCGAGTTCCTGCTGATGCCGCGTGCCGGCCCCTCTCCCGAGCCTGCCATCTCAGTTTGGCCTCATCACACTTTTCCACAGTACATTCAGTCCTGTTCAGGATTTTGAACTCCACAGAGGACTTGAGGGGTAACAGATTCAAGCCCATCTGGCCCTTGGACTTCATATTTTATTTTATTTACTTCATATTATTTTATTTTTTGAGACAGAAACTCACTCACTCACTCTGTGGCCCTGAGTAGAGTGCAGTAGTGTCATAGCTCACAGCAACCTCAGACTCTTGGGCTCAAGTGATCCTCTTGCCTCAGCCTTGCCCTCTGCCTTCTTGCTCGCCCCATCCTCCAGAATGCCCGGGCTCTTTCCTCATTACCTGCCAGGCAGCGTTGCTGGCCTCCCATTCCAAGTCTTCTCTTGGGAGCAGCTCTATGACCTAGGCTGCCTTTCCCTTCTGCTAGGACAGTGGGAAGACTGTCACAAGGTGGGCGGAGGAGGGAGGGGAGCACCGCTGGCATTTGCGGATAGAAATCGGGGACGCTACTAAACATCATGTAACACAAAGGACAATGCAAAGACTTTTCTAGCCCAGCAAAGAATTTCCCAGTGCCAAGGCAGTGAAACTAAGAATTCTACTGATTCAAAATGGCCTACATCTTGTTACAAGAGTATAAAGATGGGTGGCTCGGTAGGTAGGGCACTGTCACCATATACTGAGGGTGGAGGGTTCGAACCCAGCTCCAGCCAAACAGCAACAAAAAATAGTCAAGCATTGTGGTGGGCGCCTGTAGTCCCAGCTGCTCAGGAGGCTGAGGCAAGAGAATCGCCTAGGCCAGGAGTTGGAGGTTGCTGTGACCTGTGTGATGCCACGGCACTCTACTGAGGGCAATAAAGTGAGACTCCGTCTCTACAAAAAAAAAAAAAAAAAAAGAAGGAGTATAAAGAAGAAAGCAACCCCCCACTCTGATCTCACTACCCAGAAACAAGCAGTCTACATTTTGGTAGCATCCCTCCAAACTCCTCTCTCCATATTCACATGTAGATTTATAGATATGTGTAATTTGACAGAAATACGCTCATACTATACACGCTGTTTTGCAACCAAATTTTTTTTTCTTTCACTCAACAACATACCACGGGCATCTTTCCATTGTCAACAAATGTAGATTTGCAACATCCTTTTTAGAAGCCTGGATGGCATTCCGTAGTAGGGATGTAACACTTTATTTAGACAATCCCTTACTGATGGATATTGAGATCATTCCCAGTATTTTGCTGGTATAAACAATATGGTGATGAATATCTTTGTATATACATCTTCGTGCACTTGTCTGAGTAAATCCTAAGAGTGGGATTGCTGGCAAAGAATGACATGCCTCTTTTGGACTCAATACCGAACTGCCTCAATGCACCACGTGCTCTTCCCACTGTTGTGATCATGAACTCATATGTGATGATGAAGCCTCTCTCGGCCCGGGTCCCTGAGAGAGTGTGACGAGCAGAGCCCTCTGCCAACGTGTACTAGTCATGCACTGATGAGCAAGAAATGTGCTTGTGTTGTGTTAAGTCACTGAGATCTGAGGGTTGTTGGCATAGCATAACTTGATTCATACAGAGTCGGCTGTAACAGGAGGCTTGATTTGTAGGCTGTAAACATAATTGTTACGTTTTCTTCTTATGCTTTCACCCTAATACCAAAGTCTCTCTTTTTTAATGTGACCCTTTCTCCTCTGCTAAGAAGGAAACTTATGAAGAGATCTTTTCCATGGCTTTGGCTAATTTATTGCTTAAACTCTTTATTAAAGTAAAACATATGTATGGATAATGTACACACATCACAGAGATTTTCAAAAAGCAAACACACATTGTAGCCAGCATGAAGAGACTCCCTTGCATCCTCCCAGCCAGTTCTGGGTCCTGAAAAGTAGCCACTGTCTTTATTTCTAACACCGTGGATTGATTCACCTATTTATTAATTTTATAGAAATGGAATCACAGTGTGCAACAAAAGAAAAAAAGCCCATTAAACTGCCACTCAAAAAGGCATATTAATTTCCACAACCTCCACTGGGGCCCACGAGTGCCCATCTCTCTGCCCCTTTCCCCAGGCTGGCTGTTATCAATTGCCTTAATTTATAAAAGCAATTTTTTTAAGCACTAGCAGAGAACAGTTAGGAATGCTCAATGCCAAGTGTCTAAGTTTTTCTTTGGCAGCTGAATCCTGGGATTTGAGGCACTTCTTCTGGAGCCTGATTTTCTGTCTTTTCTCCCTGAGCCCCCCTCTCTTTGTGGACTCCTCACCCAAACCAAAGTGGAGCAGAGGACCGTGGTGAGCAGACCGGGGCCCCTTGCTTTGAGACTGCTGCTTTCCTCTCCTGTGGTTCTCTCTTCTTGGCTGGGAACCCTCCCTCTCCCTTTCTCTGTAGCTGCTCTGCTCCTTGATAGTGAAGGGATCAGGAGTGTGTTCCCATCAGGACCATCTCTGTCTCATGGTCTATCTCTGCCCTTAACCCGAAGTTCTTTAAGCTCTACCTGGGGGTGTTCATTATTCCTCGTGATAATAATCACATAATAATAGCTTACCTGGACACAGTGGTTTCAGGTCTAGAATGTGTGGATTTCTTTTATTTGAGGTTTCCATGATTCCTCCCAACAAGTACATGAAGCACTTATTATAATTTTCACCCTTATTTTTCTCAGTGCGGCAAATGAGTCTCAGAAAGAGGAAACGATTGTCCTGGGTCCCACTGCAGGTGAGCAGTAAGGCAGGTGGGATTTGAACTTAGGCCTTCTGTTTTAAAATACACCCGAGGTTTGTTTTAATCTGCATGGTAAGGTATGCAGACACAGAAATGACCATTATGAAGGGGAGGTTTTTATACTGACAGATTTTTTAGGAGCTGCAGCCGCCAGGCAAGGCCACATGAGAACGCTCTGGGGTCAGTAAGGAGGCTGAAGGAGTGAGGAGATGGCCAGGGCAAGACCCTTTATTGTGTTTTTTGTGGGAAGAAATGAGTAAGGCAGGGGAAGCAGGTTTAGAATTGATGAGTTGGAGTAATCTTAGTGGGTTCCAGGGCATGGGAAATGACCCTGGTGTTCTATGACCTGGCCCTGGGGTGATTAGGGCAGGAGGACAGAGGCTTCATACCTAAGAATTTGATGGAGGTAGTTGAAGGATCTGGGCTGATTGGTTGGTTTGCACATGAACAAGCTCACAAAAGAGTCATTTCCCAGCTCTAAAAATTGGCTGGCCCTGGAAGGGGGAGTCTCTCCCCACTTAGGGAGGCCCCAGATGCAAGAGCATCAAGAACACAGAAATAAGAACATGTCATTAATGTATCTTCTGCTTTGTCGTGCTGGGCTGAGCCAACCTCAGCTCCAACAAGCTCTGCCTGCACACTTTTCTCCTTTCCCCCTCAAGCTCTACGTGTCTGGGGCAGCTTTCCTAGAGAGAAACCCTTCCCTCCAAATGGCTGCCCTGTATCTCCTCGGGTGTGCCACTCCCCAAGTGCTATTTTGCTCCATCCATGCAATGACTCTGGAAGGGAGCAGTCATTATTCTTGTTTTTTCAGATGAGACCTGAAGAGGGGACATAGCTGGATTCAGCACACAGCTGAGCTGGACCAGATGTCCTGAATCCAGGGCATGTGCTCAAAGAGAAGAGGTTTGAGACAAATGCCTATTTCAAGTGTAGTTGGAAAGAGGGGAAGAAAGCTACCTGGTGCACTTGTCAAACCTACTGGTAGAGGAACTGCTCTTAGAAGAGGGGACTTCTTCTTGCGGTTTGGCTGGGAGGCACTCACATACAAAAAGGTGTGGAGAGGCTGATTGGTTTGTGCCTGGTCTGTCCACTCCCCTCTCCTGAGGAGCTCCTCCATCCTCTTCAAACCTTGGCATCTTACTCTCCCCTAAACGTATCTGTCCAGTGTTCTGTCATCTCAGCAGCCTGCTCTCTATCCTTTCATGAATCATTGCCAGAATGTCAGTAGAGGCCAAGGGATGTATAGTAAGACTCTTTGCCAAGGATGGAAACCAAATGCAAATGACATTACACCAAGAAGAAAGCTATTATTGGCTTTTCATAGTCAATCTGAGGCAAGGTCAGGGAAAGGTCATGGAACTGGCCTTAGGGCCTTGCATATGACTCTCTTCTCTCTTTGTCTTTCTCTCTGGCTCTGGCTCTATGGATTCACATCTCTCCAGCTCCATGGCCCAAGGAGCAAGAAGAGTTTCTGCAGCAAATCTTGCCAGAAAATCCCAGAGAAGAATTGTGATTGGCCTGTGTTGGGTCACGAGTCAGTGACCAGGGGAATGGAATACTGTGATTGGTCCAGACAGAGTCATGTGCCTACCCCTATGGTGAACAGGGTCAAGATCTGTTATCAGATGTTCCTGGGGGAATATTTTGAACAATCCCAAGACAACATACTTTATACTCTTATCAAGGTACATGTTCACACTTTTAAAAAGGACTTTTGGGGATAGAATACCCTAATATAAGGATATGGAATGGTGAGAATTTTAGGCAGTATGACAATAATTTAATGAAAATATTTTTGGCTTGGGAAGAAGTTGGCTTCTAAGCTGAAAATGACTCCATTTTTTTTTTCCAGCAGTGCCTCACCAGCAAATTCTCAGAGTGAAAACTTTAGCATGTATATACTGTATTTTAGAATGGTGTGGGAGTCTCTGTTTCTGAAATTAGAATACATCTTGTAATTGAAGTGCATATTTAATGTGTTACCAGGCAATAAAGAGTATTAGTTAAAAATGAGAGATTTTCCTTGGATGACTTTAGTTCAAATCTTGGTTCTGCCACTTCCTAGCTATGTGATCAAATGACTTAACTTTGCAGCAACCTCCATTACCTGTATGCAAAATGATGCTACTAATAATTCTACCCCACCTCATTGTTGTGAGGAATGAATAAGGAAAAAGAGATGATTAAGCATGTACCAGAAATGCAAAAAAATCACATAAAATATTAGCCATTATTCTTATTTGTAAACCCCTAAAGCAGAAATCAAATTCATGGTGACAGAGCAGGGTTCTTGATAGGAAGCCACAGAAATGGATTTTAAATGCAAAGAGGACTTACAGAGGAGATATCAGGGCCCAAGGAGTTGATGGGAGGCTGAAGACTCAGGCTTGGTAAATGGGCAGAACGCAAAATAGATGTAGGGGAAGAATCAGGGAAGCACAATCATTGTTACAATCAGAAACTGGGCTGGGCGTGGTGGCTCACACCTGTAATCATACCACTCTGGGAGGCCAAGGCAGGTGGATTGCTTGAGTTCAAAAGTTTGAGATCAGCCCGAGAAAGATCAAGCCTCCGTCTCTACTGAAAATAGAAAAATAGTTGGGTGTTGTGGTAGGTGCCTATTGTCCCAGCTTCTTGAGAGGCTGAGGAAAGAGGATCACTTGAGCTCTAGAGTTTGAGGTTGCCGTGAGCTATGGTGCCATGGCACCCTCACGGTGACTGAGTGAGACTCTGTCTCAAAATAAAATAACATAAAATGAAAGAATCAGAAACCAATCTAGATATTTCAAACAGTAGGTATTTAATATAGGGAATTACTTATAGAGATGTTGGAAGGGCCAAAGAGCAAGAGAGAAAAGGAGCAAAAGGGAGAATAGGGCTGTTACCTATAGGACAGAAAGCTGCTACCCTCTGTGGACGGGAGCCTATAAGCCCACATGCCCCACTGAACTGCTGGGGGTGCTGCTGCTCTTACTGTTAAAACCTCATTACTGCAGCTGAATAGGAATCCCAGGGCCTTCCTGTCACAGATACAGCTGAAACCATCACCTATACTCTGAAGCCCCCTGTAGTTAGGCTCAGTTGCTTGCTGCCGCTGCTAAAAACCATTGCCAGAAAGCTGAAAGAAATGGCTTCTTCTTTCTTCTGCCTTCTAATTTCTCGTGAGTGTGTCCCACTGGCAGACCCGAATAGAAAGCCATAGGGAGACTAGGAGCTGTAGTTTGCACATTCCTAATCCTGATGGTACAGAGCAGTCGCCACGGGTGAGGGTGGACGTGAGAGGTAGCAGGTGCTGTCTGGCTTCTGTCCCTGTCAGGAATAATGTAGCCTGACCACAGGTGTCCAAGGCCGTCTGGCACTTGGCCATTGAAGTGCTTGGATCCATGTGAGAACACGACATGAGATGCCCTGGTTAGTGGTGAGAGGGAGACTAGAATAGTTTATGCGGAGGGATGGGGGCCCCGAGTCTTCCACGATTACACACAGTAGTTGGTTTCCCAAACTGAAATGGTGGACCAGGTGCTGGGATACCTCAAAACAGACAAACACTCAACTCGATGAAGCAATTCCTAACTCTCAGGGGATGAAAATAAAGAGAACAGCTTGACGCCCATACTAGTGGTTCTAGGGCTCCAGCCACATACACCAGGGCTGGCAGGTTCGAACCCTGCCCCGACCTGCTGAACAATGACAACTACAACCAAAAAATAGCTGAATGTTGTGGCGGTTGCCTGTAGTCCCAGCTACTTGGGAGGCGGAGGCAAGAGAATCGCTTAAGCTCAGGAGTTAGAGGTTGCTGTGAGCTGTGATGTCATTGCACTCTACTGAGGGCGACATAGTGAGACCCTGTCTATAAAATGAAATGAAATGAAATAAAGAGAACACTAGGGATGGCGCTGCCATTTTTACCAGGAGAACAAACTAGTGACAGGACATTGAATGTCAAGAGACTAGAGACCCCCCCCCCAGAAAGTGGTGAGGACAGAACTGCTAATTCACGGCTTCTCCAAATCTACATCTGCCTTCATCATACGTACAGTGTCCTGAGGCAGATACCAGAGGCGCTTGAGCCACATGTCCCTGCCGTGTGCAGGCCAGCTCAGAGCTGACCCATTGCCACAGCAGTAGAAGCCACACCACGCCCTTCACTGGCACCATGCCAGCCAACACTGTGAGATTACACTGTTAGGTAATCTCATAGCAATACCTCAAGCGCACACTATTTTCATTCTCATTTTAAAGAAACTGAGGTACAGAGAGGTGAAATTATCTAAAGGCACACAGCTGCTAGGCGGAGAAGGCAGCCATCAATTGTTGGATCCCGGAGCCTATTGTCTAATTTTAAGGTGTGAGGATGTTAACACTGACATCTTTGTGGGACAGCCAATATTCAGCCTCCCAATCCTCAGAGGTTGATTTTGAGTCATTGATTCATTGAAGTAAGAGAAAGTGAAATTGGAAAGTTCAGATGCAGCTTCATGGTGAGATGAATATAGGAAATCCGAAGTACGTGGTGAGAAAGATGCTCCTGGGCACCTGTACAATGGTCTGGCCAGCGCTGGTCCCCTGGCTCAGGGCCTCACTCTCAGTGACAGGGTAAAAGGCGAGGGGGATGAAGATTGGGAACGGAGCCGGGGCTGGGAGCCCCGGACTATCCCAAGAGAGGGGAATTTCAACAGACCACTCAGAGGGCTTGATCCTTGTCCCTTGCAGTCAGGGGATACGGCAGCGAGCAGTGTTGGCTCTTGCTTGGCAAATCTGCCAGGTGACACTATCTTCCTGATCTTGCTGACTGGCCCAATAAGCAGGCAGGAGAGAGAGGTTGGGGCTGCACTGGGATTGGCTGACCTCAGGTTTCTGGGGAAAGGCATGCATGGACGTTTCCCCTCCATAGGTGGAGGCCGAATAGGGCAAAAAGGCTGGAAGGAGAACATCCTAGTTCTGTCCAAAAGGACCTCCTGAAAGGAGGTGTGCTCTTAGCAGCTGGAAGCTTGAAGGGACAGCTGACCCCAACGGCCTAAAAATGCAAGGAGCAATGAGTCTCAAGGGATGATATCACCCACACTGCAGGACTGGAATTGGGGGGGTCTCTGAAGAACTCACGAAAGCACCCACCAGGCAGCTAGTAGAGGACAGCTTGAGGCAGTCCCCACCAAGTGAGACCTTGCCTGCTCCCTCTGTTCTCCCTGCCATCCCCACCCAACCGCAGAGCAGTCAGTAACAGCAGCTGGCAAGTGAGCAAGGGGGTGGGTGGGAAGGGAAGAACTGGCCGACCCCTCCCCCCTACAGCAGGCAGGCAACTCTCCCGCAGCAAGCAGTGGCTTCCGGCCAAGCTTCCTGTAGGTATTTCCAGGGTGCCGACTTGATATCAGGGTCTGCTTGGGTGTTGGAGCTCTGTAGTAGAGTTATGGGCAAAAGCGAAATGAAGGTGAGTCCAGCAGGGCCCCTGTCATCTAGAAGCTCACATTCTTGTGTAAGAGGCTAGGAAATTGAAGATAATTGTAAAATGGTGGGATACATGCAATAAAGAAGACTGAGCACTCTGCCTGAATGAGCACGCTCAATTCTCCTAACAACCTCATAAGATGGGGACTATGATGTCCATTTTTATAAATGAAGAAGATAGAGTTCGAAGAGGCTCGGTGGATCTGAGCCCCGTCCTTTCTGACCCCAAATGCATGTCCTCAACCACGCTGCTATTTAACAGTGCATAGGGGAGGCACCCGGGGCGGGGGGTGAGTGGAGGAATGTGGTTGGAGAGGTTGTGCCTGTAAGAGGGAGAAGTGCTGTCCAGAAAAGTGAACTGGCATTTTCCAAGGCTGTACGTTTGAGTGGGCGCGAGACTCTGTTTGTGTAGCTGCCTGTTACACCTGCAGATTGATATGCGCTTTGTCCTCGCAGCTTGCTGTCTACTCTTACCTGCGTTTTTATAAAGGAGAGTTCTGAGGCTCATGGAGGTGTGGCCCAGAGACCCACAGACGGTAAAATAGAGACGCCAGGACTAGAAGCCAGGTCTGCCTCAGACCAAAGGTATTCTTCCCACTGCACCAGCCATGTGCCTGGAAGTCAAGGACAATAGGAAAGGGGAGACAGAGCAGAGGGGACTTTGGGGCAATGTTCTGGCTGCCACACTCATCCCCTGTTTTGGATCTTTACACCAGGGGAAGAGCCCCTAATTTCCTTTTAGGAAACCAGTGTTCCCCAACCCTCCATCCACTAGACTGGAGCGAGACGCACCCCACCTGCCCCGCCTGCCATGGGAGAAGCTGTTATCTGTGCGGTGACCACGCAGTTCCTGTGGGTGAGACCTCCTGAGGTCAGTCGAGGAGGAGAGGATGGTATGGTGGGGTCCATGGCTGCAGAGGTGGGGTGCAGTCCCACTGGTGTGAAGACTAGGGGACCTGAGGGCTCGATCTTGGGCCCTAACTTGGGCGCATCTGATGGCCAGCAGTACCCCCGACTGAACCTGTAGGTTGAGCCGTTGTCAGGGAGACCACGGGTTCTCTTCACGCTGTAAATGAAACTGGGGCAAGGCGGGGACTGCTTGTACTTTGGCTAATAACCGCCCACCAAAGACTCACAGACACAGTGTGTCCCAGGTGGGTCATGAGGCAACTGCATTTCATGCTAAGTAATAAATAGAAGATTGAGATCACAGTAACAAACCAGTTTGGACATTTCTGCGGGATGGCATGGTGCCTATCCCTCTGAATAATGAGGCATTGTTTCCGCAGCAAACGTGCCAGGTTCCCTGCAGCCTGGGGCTTTGGCACACCCATGTTTGCCTGCCATACTCTTCCCTGGTCTCTGCAGCTGGCCGTCAGCTTCTAGACTGCAGCATGAGTGCTGCTTTTCCCTGAAGCCTGCCTGGACCTCCAAGGCCGGGCTCCTGAGCTTCCTGTCTACCAGGCAGAGGTCAGCCTGCCTTATAGCTGGGCTATGAGCCTCCCAAGAGCAGGGGCATTTTCCCTGGTGGTCTCTCTTCTGTCCCCAGTGCCTAACATAGTGTGACACATGTTTGTTGTCTGAATACATAAACAAGACAGGAATTGATTGATTCCTCCCTGTTGGGGGGGCCTTCATCTAGAGCTGGCTTTGTGGGCATGTGACCAGTTTCGTCACCCAAGGCCTCATGCTCAAAAAGAAGGGCCTACACTTGGTCACCACCTTATCACCATTGTCACCACCTTGAAATTCTTAATAATTTTTTTATCTTTGACTTTGTGTTTTGTTAGGGAAGCCCAATGGGACAACAGAGCATGTTCTGCCTGGAACTCAGCTCACGCACAGTCCCTGCCTTCCCTTCCCCCCTGGAATGTGTTCTCAGACACACACACCTCCATCCCAGGCTCTCCCTCCCCGCCCCTGCCCCATGACCCCTGCTGCCCTACACCCTAGAAGGCATGCAGAGGATTAGGGTCAGGCACGCACACTTGGTGCATCTGGCGATGGGGCATGGTCCCCACCCAGGCCGAGGCTCCACTGTGCCTGGAGTCTGTGTCTCAACAACATCTAGCCCTTCAGCCTGATCCAGTTCCCAGCACATGTTAGCATGGAGGTTTAAATATCCTTGAGGCTCCCCTTCTGCCATGGGTCAGAAGAACAGGCTTTAAAGAGGGATGCCTGGCTTGGCTTCCCCAGACACTGCCTTAACCAGGGGAGGTGGTGTCAGGCCAGTCACGGCTGATGAACCTGGCACCCCTCAGACCCAAACAAGTGTGGGTGTTCCATGTCACAAGGTGAGGCCCAGGGCAGCAGTGAGCCTCTCTCCTCTCCCTGCCAGTATCCCCCATGCTGGAGGGAGTAACCTGGGCCTGGGGATGCACCAGCTACCGGCTCTGTGCCTGGGGTGTGTGTGTGTGTGTATATTTCTCCCTTCGGCCTTTCAGCCTTCCTGTGTGGCCACTTGCACCCTCCTGGAATGAGCTGCATAATACATATTGTGTCATTTCAGTGACATGGCTTATGCATTAAATGCTCTGGCATTGGCATTTAAAACCATCTTTGCACGATATAAACATGAATAGTAAACTCATGCTAATAAGAAAAATTTTAATTTTTCTTTACTTAGGATAACATCGAACAACAAATGAAACTTCACAAGAAGTCAAGAGAATGTGGAAGAGAGAAGCCGCTTTCTATGGAACTTTTAGAGCACTTTGTAGCCAGGAAATTGGAATTGTCCTTTTGCACTGGCCCTGTCCCAGCTCATGTTTGTTGAGTAAAAGAATAAATAAATAAATACATATTTACTAAGAAAAGAGGACACACTCATTATTTTCTGTTTCCCGACAATACTATATATAATCAGGATTGCAGGCGTGTCATGAAATACAAGAATATCTGAACACCAAAATTACTTTGGAACCATATGCACTAACTGGTGGGTTTATTTGCCATCTCTCCAAGAGTCAACACTGTTTTCTCAATATCAACATTCTTGTCTTTCTCCAGTCCCAGTTCTGGTTTTAATGGAGTAGATGGTATCAGACAAAGCCTCTAATAGACAACAATTATAAACTCAGGACAAAATCTTAAAACAACCGTATTAAGATGTCAGAGAGCAAGCAAAAGCAGACGAAGTAAAGGGACTTCAGCCCACAGAAACTTTAAACAGCCCGACTGAGACCCACACAGGCACACACACATCACAGAGGAACGAGCTCTGTGGGAGGAAAGTCCTTGTCCATCTCATAGATGGCACATAGTAGATGCTCAGTGAATTTTTGTTGTCAAATGAATGTTTTCTTTGATAGACTTCATCTGTTATTGTTTTTTTTTTCAAACAGGCTTATGGAGGCACAATTCACCTGAAGCAAAACTCATGTGTTTTCATTGTACCGTTTTAGGAGTTTGGCAAACAAATACAGTTGTGTAACCATCACTGCAAAAAGTTCTTTCTTGCGCCTTTGTACTTCATCCTCTTCCCTGACCCCAACCCTGGCAATTGTTGACCTGATTCCTGTCCCTACAGCTTTGTGGAATCACACTACAGGTGCCCTTTTGTGCCTTCTTTCACCGGCCTAATGCTGTTGGGGTCCATCCATGTTGTTGCACGTATCAGGAAATCAACCCTTATGGCTGAGTGGTATTCGATTGTGTGCTTAAGTTGTGAGTATTTGGGATGTAAGCAGTTAGGTATAATGAATAAAGCTGCTGTAAGTATTTGCATGCAGGTCTTTGTTTCCAATTCTAAGAGTGGCATTGCTGGGTCAAATGGGTGAGACACTACCATACTTTTCCAAAGCGGCCGTACAGCAACGTGATAAGGCTTCCAGTTTCTCTACATCCTCACCAGCACTTAGTAATGTTATCATTTGAAGACGTTTTCAGCCTCTCTAATAGGTATATTGTGTAATCTCATTGTGGTTTTAATGTACATTTAAATGTGTATCTAATGCATTACATTTATTTAATGATGTTGAGCATTTTCTTACGTCCTTTTTATCCACATCTCTTCTTCGGTGAAGTATGTGTTCATCTCTTTTGCCCTTTCAAAAACTGGATTATTTTGTTTTCTTATCATGGAATTGTGATTGGGGAGACAAATCTTTTGTCAAATCTGTGTCTTGCAAATATTTTCTCCCATCTGTGACTTATCTTTCCATTCCCTCGGTAATGTCTTTTGAAGAGAAGAATCTTAATATCTTCATTTTTAATTAATTGATTGATTTTTTTTGTTTGGGATTCATTGAAGGTACAAGGGATTAGGTTATACTGATTACATTTGTTAGATAAAATCCCTTTTATAATTGTGTCCCTCCCCCAGGAGGTGTGCCGTACACCATGACCCCATCCCCCTCTTTCCCCTCTCTCCCCACTTGCTCAGTCTCCTACCCCCCTTCTTATATTAGCTCATTTGCTGCCTTCATGTTGGAATAGAGTACATTGGATTCTTGCTTCTCCATTCTTGCGATGCTTTACTAAGAAGAATGTGTTCCGCCCCCATCCAGGTTAATACAAATGACGTAAAGTCTCCATCTTTTTTAGCGGCTGAATAGCATTCCAGGGCATACATATACCACAGCTTGTTAATCCATTCCTGGGTTGGTAGGCATTTAGGCTGTTTGCACATTTTGGCTATTGTAAATTGAGCTGCAATAAACAATTTAGTGCAAATTTAGTCCTTACGATAAAAGAAGTTTTTTCTTGTGGGTAGATGCCTAGTAATGGGATTGCAGGATCAAATGGGAAGTCTAATTTGAGTTCTTTGAGGATTCTCCATACTTCCTTCCAAAAAGGTTGTATCAGTTTGCAGTTCCACCAGCAGTGTACAAGTGTTCCCTTCTCTCCACAACCACGCCAGCATCTGCAGCTTTGAGACTTTGTGATGTGGGCTATTCTCAGTGGAGTTAGGTGATATATCTCAGGGTAGTTTTGATTTGCATTTCACTGATGATTAGGAATGATGAACATTGTTTCATATGTTAGTTAGCCATTCATCTGTGTTCTTTAGAGAAGGATCTATTCATGCCCAGTGATATATGGGATTGTTGGGTCTTTTTTGTTGATTAATTTGAGTTCTCTATAGATTCTACTTATCAAACTTTTGCCCGATTGATAATACACAAATATCTTTTCCCATTCTGAAGGTTGTGAGTTTCTTTTAGTTGTTGTTTCCTTAGCTATACAGAAACTTTTCAGTTTAATTAAGTCCTATTTGTTTGTTTTTGTTGTTGTTGCAATTGCCACAGAAGTCTCCTTCATAAAATCTTTCCCCAGGTCAATATCTTCAAGTGTTTTCCCTCTACTTTCTTTGAGGATTTTTATTGTTTCGTGCCTTAAATTTAAATCTTTTATCCATTCAGAAACAATTTTTGTAAGTGATGAGAGGTGTGGGTCCGGTTTCAGTGTTTTACACGTGGATATCCAGTTCTTCCAACATCATTTGTTGACTAGGGATTCTTTTCTCCAATGTATGTTCTTGTTTGGTTTATCAAAGATGAGGTGGCTGTAAGAGGTTAGTTTCATCTCATGGTTTTCTATTTGATTCCAAATGTCAATGTCTCTATTTTGTGCTAATACCATGCTGTTTTGATCACTATGGCCTTGTAGTGTAGCCAAAAGTCTGGTAGGGTGATGCCCCTGCTTTTGCTTTTATTACAATTATTGCTTTGGCTATATGGGGTTTCTACTGGTTCCATACAAAACAAAGAATTATTTTTTCCAAATCTTGAAAGTATGACGATGGTATTTTATTTGTTTATTTATTTATTTATTTTGAGACAAAGTCTCACTTTGTCTCCCTCTGTAGAATGCTGTACTGTCATAGCTCACAGCAACCTCAAGCTCTTGGGCTCAAGCGATTCTCTTGCCTCAGCCTCCCAAGCAGCTGGGACTACAGGCACTGGGTACGATGTCCGGCTATTTTTACAGACGAGGTCTCACTCTGGCTCAGGGTGGTCTTGAACCTAATTGCCTCATAAGCTCAGGCAATCCACCCGCCTCAGCCTCCTAGAGTGCTAGGATTATAGGCATGAGCCATTGCGCCAGGCCAGATGATGGTATTTTATTTTTATTTATTTATTTTTTTTGTAGAGACAGAGTCTCACTTTATCACCCTCGTTAGAGTGCCTCGGCGTCACACAGCTCACAGCAACCTCCAACTCCTGGGCGTAGGTGATTCTCTTGCCTCAGCCTCCCGAGTAGCTGGGATTACAGGCGCCCGCCACAACACTCGGCTATTTTTTTGTTGCAGTTTGGCTGGGGCCAGAACCTTCCACCCTTGTATATGGGGCCGGTGCCCTACCCACTGAGCCACAGGCGCTGCCCAGAGCTGACGATATTTTAATAGGGATTGCATTGAATCTGTAGATTGCTTGGAGTAGTACAGACATTTTCACAATGTTGATTCTTCCCAGCCATGAGCATGGTATGTTCTTCCATTTGTTAATATCTTCTGATGTTTCTTTTCTTAGGGGTTTTATAATTTTCTTTGTAGAGGTCCTTCACCTCTTTTGGTATGTATATTCCTAGGTATTTCTTTTTTTTTTTAAGTTACTGTGAAGAGAATTGTGTCCTTGATTAGTTTCTCATCTTGGCTCTTATTGGCATATACAAAGGCTACTGATTTGTGGACATTGATTTTATATCTTGAAACATTGCTGTATTTTTTGATCACTTCTAGGAGTCTTGTGGTTGAGTCTTAATATCTTCTTTAAAATTTAAAAATTTGATAAAGTCAATTTTTTTTAGCTTGTGCTTTTTGTATTCTAAGAAATCTTTTGTCTAATCCAGTCACAGACTGTTCCCCTGGGTTTTCTTATAGAAGTTTTATAGTTTTAGGTTTTACATATTTAGGTCTATGATCAAATTCAAGTGATTTTGTATATATGGTTTGAAATAAGGGCTGAGGCTTATTTTTTTTTTTTTACATTTGTGTGTCTAATTGTTTCAACATTATTTGTGGAAAAGACTATTCTTTACCCACTGTATTACCTTTGGAATTTTGTCAAAAATCAATTGGCCAGCGATGGTGCCATATGTCAATGGTTAGAGCGCCAGCCCTGCAGACCAGGGGCAGTGAATTTGAACCTTGCCTGGGCCTGATTAAGCAAAACAATCGAATGGCCATATACCCATGGATCTACTTCTGGACTGTGCTCTGTTCATGAATCTATGGGTCCATCTTTTTCCTAGTACCACACTGCCTTGCTTGCGGTAGCTTTATAGCAAGTCCTGAAATCAGGTGACACAGTCCTCCAATTTTGTTCTTTTTCAAATTTGTTTTGGCTATTCTAGTTCATTTGACTTTTCATATAAATCTTAATTTCTCAATTTCTACCAAAAAAATCTATTTAGATTCTAATTGACATTGTATATACTCTACGGATCAATTCAAAGAGAACTGATATTTCAACCACTTTATGAACACAGTATATTTTTCTCTTTGGGTCTTTTTGATATCTGTCAATGCTATGTGGTTTGACAGTCTTCAGGTATAATATCTTGCACATATTTTGTTAGATCCATCTCTTAAGTATTTCATATGTTTTTGGTGCTTTTCTAAATTGTACTTTAAAAACGTTCAAATTCAAATTCCAATAGTTCATTGCTTTTTGCTAATTGCCTGTGACCTTGCTAAGTTCACTTATTAGTTCAAGTTGCTTTTCATAGACCCTTTGGGATTTTCCACAGAGATATTATCTTTGCAAATAGGGACACTGAATCCCTATGGCATTTCTGTACCTTGTCCTTCCGAGGACACAAAATGTAGCTGCTGAGAGTTTGGCTTTGCAGTCAGTCTGGCCTGGGTTGGGTTATGGTCCTTCTGCTTCCCAGCTGTGTGTCTCTGCCATAATTGTTTAGCCTCTCTGAGCCTCCCTTCCACCATTTGTAAAATGGGAGAAAATTATGCTTCTCTAAGGTTATCATTACATAATCACTACTTCCCAGAAGTAGGATTGTAAGTTAAACTATAGTCATGATTTTAAGGCTTTTGGTATATATTTGCCAAAATGTTTTCCAAAACTGGAGTGCCACTTTTCAGCGGCTTCAGCAACATTGCCATTGCAATGGTCTGAATGTTTGTGTCCCCCAAACTCATATGTTCATATAAGATGATACAAGACCTTTGGGATGTGATTAGATCACAAGGGTGGTCCCTTGTGAATGGGATTAGTGTTTCATTAAAAGAGGACCCCCCAGGGCTCCCTTGCCCCTTCCATTATGTAAAGACACAGGAAAAGAGCCACCTATGAGCCAGTAATGGGCCCTCTCCACACATTAAATTGGCCTGCACCTTGGAACTCCCAGCCTCTAGAACTGACAGAAATAAATTTCTGTTGTTTATAAACTATCTAGTCTATTTTATTTTGTGATAGTAGTCCAAACAGACGAAGACACTCATTTACAATTATATGTACATTAAAAGACTTGGAGAACAATGTCATCATGCTGTATATCACAAATATATACTGTTTGAATTTGTCAATTAAAAGTAAATTAGTTTTTTAGAAAGGGAGAGACTTGGAGAGAGCCAACAGCAATTTGACTTCTCTTATAATACTTTTTCTTACCCTCTTTGTGTCAAATTGTCATCCAATTGAACTTTTGTATTTCCTGTTGTTTCTGGCTCATGGGTTGTCTTCACTGTATGTTTATACATCTTATTATTTTGATTTTTAAAGGATTTTTCTTTTTTTTTATTATTGGGGATTCATTGAGGGTACACAGAACCAGATTATAGTGATTGCTTTTGTTAGATAAGGACCCTCTTATATTTGTGTCCTGCCCCCCAAAGGTGCATCACATCCCTTGACACCCCACCTTGTCCATCCCTCCCCTTCTCAGCTCTCCCCATTCTCCACCCCCCACCATGTACTATGACCTTAATTGTCCTCATATCAGAATTGATATGGATTCTTATTTCTCCATTCTTGTGATGCTTTACACATCCATCCAATAATGTGTTCCACGTCCATCCAGGTTAATACAAAGGATGTAAAGTCTCCATCTTTTTTAGTGGCTGAATATTATTTCATGGTATCCATATCCCACAGCTTGTTAATCATGGAGTGTTTTTCTTTACAAACTGGAGACTTGCTAACCTCATGAGCAAGAAGAATTGACCTTCCAGAGCATTTCCTCTGTGCCAGCCACTGTGTGTTGAGGCTATTAACTAGTCCTCATGACAACCTTATGAAATCTCTTCTTCCTTTTACTTTGCAGGTGAAAGACTGGAGGTGAGAAGTTAAGTCATCTGCCCAAGGGCAAGGCTAGGGAGTAGCAGAGCTGAGATTTTTGCCCAGGGGAGAACCTCCACCACCTCATTCAGCAAACATAAGGTCTGACAAACTGACCAAGGTTCAGACCGATTCCTGCCCTTAAGAGCTGAGTACCACTGGGGCAATCTCTTAGCCCCTCTAATCCAGCTGGCCACCTGTTCACAAAATTTTTGATGAGTCTTCTGTGTCAGGTTCTCTTTTAGGTTCTGAGCCTCAGTTTTCTCATTTATAAAATGGGTCAAGTGTTTATGTCTGGAGCCTACCTATTGTGAGGGCTAGATAAGATGGGAACACTAAGGCTGAACATGAACCCGATGAAGGCTGGATTTCTGGCAGTGCCCAGTCTTGAGCAGAGGCCCTCAAAGGCACAGTCCAGCTTCTTACCCTCCATCTAGTACTTGTCTTTCTACCTTCTCTTAGAAAGTATAAAAGTGCCTTGGGCAGCACCCATAGCTCAGTGGGTAGGACGCCGGCCACATAAACCGAGGCTCGCAGGTTTGAACCTGGCTTGGGCCAGCTAAAACAACAATGACAACTGCAACAAAAAATAGCCGGGCATTGTGGCAGGCGCTTGTAATCCCAGCTACTTGGGAGGCTGAGGCAAGAGAATTGCTTAAGCCCAAGAGTTTGAGGTTGCTGTGAGCTGTGATGTCACAGCACTCTACCCCGGGTAACAGCTTGAGATTCTACCTCCAAAAAAAAAAAAAAAAAGACAGTATAAAAGTGCAAATTCCGCTTCTTTCAATTCTCACCACAGGAGGGGGAAAAAGTGTTGTTAAGTTTCTCTTCCTTGCCCTGAGCTATGAGGAAAGGAGAATTAATCTCAACAAGAGGTTAGAGGGGGGTTGTGGCGGGAGTTTGTAGTCCCAGCTACAAGGGAGGCTGAGGCAAGAGGATCGCTTGAGTTTGAGGTTGTCGTGAACTGTGACATCAGGCACTCTACTGAGGGCAACATAGTGAGACTCTGTTTCCAAAAAAAAAAAGAGGCTGGAGGAGAAGGAGAACTGAATTCCATCTTTGCCCTGCCCTTCAAAATCTGTGAGGCTTTAACCAAATGACTACTTTTCTCTGAACTTTGTTTTCTCTGCTACAAACTGGAAAAGATTTTTTAACCCCTGCCCCAGGGCTGAACAAGTTAAAGGAGATAATGAGTGGGGACACTTATTATAAATTGTAAGGCTGAGAGTGTTTTTATCAATGGGTCTGCTTTGTGTTTCAGGGACTGTGTGTGGTGGGCTCCAGGCTGGTTTGACCCTGGGTTTCCCATTTTGACCCATTCCTCTCTGTTACCCACCAGCCGGGACCCTGGGTTTCCTCTTCTATAAAACAGGGATAATATTGAGGTGGTCCGGTTGTGGGGCTCTCTGCCTTCTTTGCACATGATAGAATTGAATGTACTAGCCTCCCTGCGATTGAGTGGGGCCCTGTGACTAGCCATGGCAGGCTAGCTGTGAGTAGAAATGACATATGTCACTTTCAGGCTGGTGCATTTAATTGCTCAAATATAATCTTCCCTTTTTGTGTCTTAGCAAATTTACTCGTAGATAGGGCCTCCATCTGGGTCTCTGAGTGAAGCCCCCTAGATAACATGCACTGTGAGCAAAAAAAAAAAACTCTTTTATTTAAGCCATCAAAATTGTGGGGGGTTATTTGTTACCACAGCATAACTTTGCCTATCCTGCCTGATACAAACCCCTCCTTCCCAAGGTGGTTGTGAAGATTCAACATAAGGGTACATGCAACACTCTTGGTTAAGAACCTGGCAGGTAGTAAGCACTCACTGAAGAGGAGCTGTAGTTATTATTATAGTAACAGTACAACAACAACAGTAAATAGTTGGATTCCAATCACCACTTTGTTCTAAGCTCTCTGGGTGACCTTGGATAAGCAACTTACCTCTATGAAATGGAAGTGATAAAACTCCCCCTGTTTTTTTTTATTAAATCATAGCTGTGTACATTAATGTAATCATTGGGTACAATGTGCTGGTTTATATACAATTTGAAATGTTTTCATCAAACTGGTTAAGATAGCCTTCAGGGCAATTTCTTAGTTATTGTGAATAACCCTATTTCTATGTGGGCAAGCGACTTGAACAGAAGCTTCTCTGATGAAGACAGGCGCATGGCCTACAAACTCATGAAAAATGCTCATCATCCTTAATCATCAGAGAAATGCAAATCAAAACTACTTTGAGATAT
>CAUYRH010012896.1:0-12575 GCA_963574655.1 Perodicticus potto | reverse complement strand
CAACAATGACAACTGCAACAAAAAAATAGTTGGGCGTTGTGGTGGGTGCCCATAGTCCCAGCTACTTGGGAGGCTGAGGCAAGAGAATCACTTAAGCCCCAGAGTTTGAGGTTGCTGTGAGCTGTGACACCACGCCACTCTGTGCAGGGTGACATAGTGAAATTCTGTCGCAAAAAAAAAAAAAAAGAAAATTCATCCAGTCAAATTTGAATGTTTTGTAGGTTAAACTTTTGGTGTTATGTCTTATAACCCATTTCAAAATCCATTATTAAGCTTTTATACTTTTCTGTTTGTTCTAAGAGTTTCATAGTTACAACTATTGTATTTACATCTTTAATACACTGAGTTTGTTTTCGTATGTTTTCTAGGGTAGGGGCGCTATAGTTATTATTTTTCATGTATATATCCAGTTCTTTCAGCAGAATTTCCTGAGAAGCTGGAGAACCTATTATTTCATCCTGTATGTTCAATTGTCTAGAGATGTATAATCTCTGAGTTCTCAGTAATACCCTAATTAATTACATGGCTATCCTTATGCCTCCACTGCACCATTTTGATTATGTAGGGTTATAGTAAGTTTTGAAATTGTGAAGTGGAATTTTGTTCTTCTGTAAGACGATGGTGACTAGGATCCTTGCTATTCCATGTCACTTTTAGGTCCTTTTCTGTGTATCTGAGGAGCAGCAACAGCAACAGCACACGGAGCTTGTAGAGACGCTGGTGAGTCTGTGGTTACCTTCGGTGCACAGTCAGCCCTCCGTGTCCAGGTCTCCACATCCGTGATCCAACCAGCCACAGTCAGAAGGAGTTTGACAAAACAGTGAAGGTGCACAGCAATGCACAACAGTACACACGAAATACAGCATAACAACTGTGAGCACAGATTCTACACTGGATGAGGTATAATAGATAGTCTGGAGACGATTTTTTTTTTTTTTTTTGAGACAGAGTCTTACTTTGTAGCCCTCAGTACAGTGACGTAGCTTCACAGCTCACAGCAATCTCAAACTAATGGGTTTAAGCGATTCTCTTGCCTCAGCCTCCCTAGTAGCTGGGACTACAGGTGCCCACGACAATGCCCGGCTATTTTTTGTTGTTGTTGTTGTTACAGTTGTCATTGTTGTTTAGCCAGCCCAGGTCAGATTTGAACCTGCCAGCCTCAGTGTATGCGGCCGGTGCACTCTCCACTGACCTACGGGTGCCCCATCTAGAGATGATTTTAAGCATATGAAAAAATGTGCTTAGGTTATAGGCAAATACTCTCCCTTGAGCACCTGTGGATTTTGCTATTTGCATGCAGTCCTGGAAACAAGGTCCCATGGATACAGAGGAACAACTTAACACTAATGAGACATACGACCCATGAATTCCATTTATTTAAGTGATCTTTAATTTCTTTCACAGATACTTTTCAGTTTTCAAGGTGCATGTCTTTCTCTTCCTTGCTTAAAATTATTTCTAAGGATTATATACTGGTATCATAATAGAAATGTTTGCTTAATTCCTCATTGCAATTATTTTTTGTTAATATGTAGAAATACAAGTCAATTCTGCATGTTTGTTCTTTAACCTGAGAGTTTCCTAAATTCATTTAACTCTAATTTTAAATAAATTTTGGAGGGATGTGTACCTGTTGCCTTTGGATGGAAATGCTTTTATGTCTTTCTTTCCACCATGAGTTACTTTTATTTGATATTCTTGCCTAATTTTTCTGGCTATGACTTTCAATACCATGTTGAATCAAAATGGTAAAAAAGTATTTTTATCTTTCTCCTGAATATCAGGGCAAACCTTTTCTTTCTTTTTTTTTTTTTTTTTAAGACAGAGCCTCAAGCTGTCACCCTGGATAGAGTGCTGTGGTATCATAGCTCACATCAACCTCCAATTCCTGGGCTCAAGCGAGTCTCTTGCCTCCGCCTTCCAAGTAGCTGGAACTACAGGTGCCCGCACAACGCCCAGCCATTTTTTGGTTGCAGCCACCATTGTTGTTTGGTAGGCCTGGGCTGGATTTGAACCCACCAGCTCAGGTGTACATGGCTGGCACTTTAGCCCGTTGAGCCACAGGTGCCAAGCTCGGGCAAACCTTTTCAATCATTCACCACTAAATATAAAGTTAGTGAGTTCCAACTAAAGAGTTTTTTATAATATTGTGGAATTATAATGTTTCTGTCCCTAGTCTATCAAGGGGTTTTATCATAAAAGGGTGTCTATTACTGTCAATTTCTTTTTCTGCGTCCACTCCTATGATCAGTCCCCCCAGTCATCATTCCATGGATGTGTATTATGATGTTGGATGATCTTGTATTGAACCAGCCTTGCATTCCTGGACTCATCCTGCTTGTTTATAGCACACAAACCTTTTCATATGCTGCTGGATTCAGTTTGCTAGTATTTTCCTGAGGTTTTGCATCAATATTCATAGGGAATATTGTCTTTGGAATTATTTTTCTTGCAATGTCTTCATCTCCCCTTTGTATCAGGGTAATGCTGGATTAATGGAATCAATTAGGATGTATCATCATCTTCACTATGTTCTGCAGAGATTGAGAAGGATTGGATGTTGCTTTTTAACTGTGTCACAGAGTTCACTGGGGAAGCTGTCTGGTTTTAGGCTTTTCTCTATTGGGATATAATGTATTCATGACTAATTCCATTTAATATATCTGTTTACTGTATCTCTTTATATCTTTTCAGATGTTTTATTTTACATTGGATCAGTTTTGGTAACTTGAGTATGTGTAAGAATTTGTCCACTTCATGGAGTTCACCTAGATTGTTGCTATGCAATTGATATATACATATTCGAAAATCATTTTTTAAAAAAAATTGTGGGGGGTAATAAGACCCCAACGTTTATTTCTGATTGTAGTAATTTGAATTTATTTGGTTGTTTTTTATCATTCAGTCTAGCTAAGTTTTTGTCAGTTTGGTGATGATTTCAAAGACCTGACTTCAGATTTTACTGTTTGCATTCTGCTCATCTCTACTCTAATCTTTCCTGTCTCCTTCCTTGTGCTCATTTGTGTTTACTTGTCTATTTGTATTTCTTGAAGTTGCAAATTTAGATTATTGATTTGAGATCCTTATTCATTTTCATGTTGACATTTACAGGTATAAGATCTGAGCACTGATTTCACTGTCTTCCATAACTATGTGAACACTCTCTCTACTGCTCCTAGAAATCTTAATTTTACATCCATAATGTCCCTAGGGGCAGTCAGGACACTCCTCATGTGCCTGAGGTGTCAGGGCTGGGAGGAGCTGGTGAATGACACTGAGGGGGCAAGAGCTCCGAGATTTCAGGTCCCTCGGGGAGGCAGAAAAGGTGACATGGGGAGGACCAGGGGAGGGAGGAGTGTCCTTGGCAGAGGAGAAGCCACCTTCTCTGCATAGAGAGTGCTGCCCTCCAGGGGAGGCCTAAGGAACCTGCAGAAGGTGGTGGGATCAATGGATGAGGGTGGGAGGCAGCTGGATGGACACAGAGAATCTGTGGGAAGACTGACCCGGTCAAAGGCAGTCCAGTCTCAGCTCAGTGTTGTCCAGTGGCAGCTCTGTGCACTCACATGCCTCTTATCTGTCATCTATCTGGTCTTTTCTCAGGACACTCTACAACCCCCCTTTCCATGAAAAGGTCCATGTCATCATCTTCCCTCCCCAGTGCTCTGGTGACTCTGGGCTGGGACCTGAATTGTGCTGACTGACTTTGCTGCTGCTGCTGTTGCTCAGGTCCCTGCAGTAAGAGCAGGAGGTCTCTCAGGAATTCCACGCAGGCTGGGGGTGGGGGGGTGGTCAGCCCATTGGTGGTGGGGAAGGAACTCACCTCTGAGCTGTACTCACATAGTTCACAGTGTCTTCTGTGGAGTGTGGATGACAAATGAATGCTCATGGAGCCATGTGGGGACGCCCAGCACAGCCTGCTGAGTTCCACCATGTTGACAGGCCACATGAGTCTGTCCTGTCCTTCTTAATTCTTGATACGTGGAGTCATTTCATGCAAATATCAACCTGTTCCTTTCCTTTCCATCCCTTGGTTGGACTCCATCCTAGACAGAGGATCCATTGCATGGAGAAGGAAGAGAAGCTCTGAGTCATCCCCACCGGCTGAGGGACATCCATGCACCAGGTATCTTAATGGGGCTGGAGCAGTCTCACCTGCAGGAGAGTCCCACACCTGTGGGGTCATCACACCCAGTCCCACAAGGGGAGGCTCAGACATTGCACTAAAGGGAACATATTGGTTCTCTCTCTCTCTCTCTCTGAATTAGATCTGCAATGTCCCCTGCTAGCCAAAGAATTATCTCCCTCTTCTATACATTACACAGCTGACTGTCCGAGCAGGTTCACCTGCCTCTGATGACTTTTTCACTTTGAGGAAGAAGTGTGGTGTTGTAAGATTGTTTTCCTCCCAGGTGTCATCATGGAGAGTCACCTGGGACTGCAGGAAACCACATTAGTCCTTCTGCATCCCCTACCCCTGCACTTCCCACCTCCTGCAGGGACTCCAGTGACCCCTCTGTGGTGGGCCTTGGTTTCAGCTCTCACTTAGGCTTTCCAGACACTCTGCTCACACTTTTATAATGTGCCTCTTTATTAATTTAATGTCTATTTACCTTATTGCTGTACGCTGGCATTTTCTGCAGGATCCTTAATTAATACTCCCAGCCATATTTGGGTAGGACATGGACTAATTTTTGAAAACCAATTAACTGTACCAGGAAAAAATCAAAAGTCTTCTTTCCTTGGAAGAATTCTGTGTCCTGAGTAGGGAATAGCCGTTCCCATAGAGATGACGGGACTCAGAGCATCCTGTTAGTGATTGTGCTGACATCCTCTATGAGGAGTGGGGCTCCCCGGAAGGGCCGCAGACTCTCACGGTGGACCCTAAATGGCTGCAGATTTCACCACTGATGCTGGTTGTTGCCACAAGCAGTAAGGCCTGGTGATTTTATGGGATGATCCACAGGTTCTGATCAAGAGGTCAGATAGAAATGAATAATTTTTCTTCTTTCTAGAGGGAAGAAGGCTCTGAGATGAAGAGGCTGTGAATTTAGCAAGCTTGGCTACACAGGTGATATTTCAGTATTGTCTATTGTGAGGGTTCTATTTTTGCTTTTCGCATTTCTCAAAATTCAGAATAATAAATGGAAAATTGAAGAAATGGAAAATTGAAGATAGGGCCTTTTTGTGCCTGATGGTCCTTCCAATTAGAGAGAGTGTGTGTATATATATATACCATTTATTTCAAATTTTTAAAATTGTCATAGGATGAGCCCTGAGCAGATGAAGGTTTTTGTCTCACTTTCCCATCTGCTTGTGTCACTGTGAGAAGCATCGCTGTACCATATGGATAGTCAGCCTCGTCCTCAGCCTGCAGCCCAGAGATGTGCAGGATCCCTGCATTGGCCGAGGTGTGTTTGGATCCAGAGAAGCCGCTGGGGATCCCAGAACCCTGGTGCTTATCTTAGTCTGTATGGTAATTCAGGAGATACCAGGGAGGGCTCCCTGGATTCTGTTGGTACCAGTATATCCTGTAGCTACCAACATTGATGCCACTTCTCAGGGTGCAGGTGAGTCTAGCTGATGATCCAGGAGATGCGGAGAGGGAGGGTGGCTGAGTCAGCACAGGCTGGGAGAGGGAACCTGGAAAAACAGATGCTCATTGGTGCTGGAGTAGGGACCAGAGTAATATTTTTCAGAGATCTTTGCAAGAAGATCCAGAATTAGGGTAGGGGCTGTTTCTGGCTTCTGAGGTCTGTCCCTACCTGAGCAGTGAGACAGGACTAGGAGGAGTAAAGGAGCCCAGGCCATGGTGGACACAGCTCTTGTCCCCACAGTGGAGCTGGGCTGCCCCAGGCCCCCTTTTCTCCCCACCCTCTGCACAGGAGGGGCTGCTCATGCAAATGTGTTTCCATCCAGGGACTGCCCAGCCCACCCCTAACCCTGGGTTGGGGCTCAGCTCTCCCTGAAGACTGAGGAGGGGGAGGTTTGCTTTGCTCCTTGGGGGAGCCCTGGGAGGAAGCACCTGCCAGAAAGGTCCCTCCTCAGGGGACTGTGCCAGGCCAGAGAGGACACAGCTGCTGAGTCCCTATCAGTGAGCACAGGACCCAGCCCTGAGGCCCAGGCTCCTTGGAGTGACTGGTCCTCCCTGAGCAGGTGTGTAGGGACCACAGGGCAGTCCCCCAGCGCCCCCTGCTGGTCTCTGCAACTCTCCAGGTCACTGTTTTACAAGGGACAGTCTGAATCTTACATACTGGGGTTCCAATTCTGAAAATTTGTATATAATGTCATTCTCACTGGCCAAAGGATTCGTGGACTATGAGAGGTCCAAAATCTGTATATCAATGACAAATTAATTTGTTAGCCTCCTCAGAAGATGCTACACTTATAAAATTCCTTCCTTGATATGTTATTTAATATATACATATATATGTACTTTTTTGGGACCATGATTCCTATAGGAAATATATTACAGCTACTCTGACATGAGTTCACTTGTATTTTGATTTTCAGATTTTGGACTGTTGTAAGTGCTGATTGACACAGTGAAGGAAGCACAGTGGGCCCTGAGGTTCGCACCCGTGGGGCCCACACAGTCCCATGTTGCTCTGGAATAAAGTCTGGCCTGTGCTCCGTCCTCAGACGCACTTTCCTCAGCTTCCTTCATCTCCCCAACCTGTTCAAAATCAACCCCCTATAGACGCAGAGCCCATGAACCCACCATTATTTTCCTCACCAGTTTTCTCAAGAGGGTGTTTGAGGAATTTCGGATTGAACAGTGGAATATGAGATATTTGGGGGTCATATTTGGGGATCATAATGTGAATTTTGAGCAGGATATTTACTATTTGTTGACAATGACTATTACACATGTTCTTAGTTGATCAGAATGTTAGGTGACATTCACCCCCAGCTCATGCCAGCCGCCTTCTGTGCCCGGAAACTGCTCCTCCATCCACCTGCTCCCTACGGTGTTTTTCACTCAGACCTGGAGGCCAGTCCCGTCCTTCTCCACTGTCTCTGCAGGAGCCCACGGGGTCCGGTCCATCCTACTGGTCACCCTTCCCAGGACTAAAGTAAATGTTTCTCTTCTGTTCTTTAGCCCCTGAGGTCAAATCTTTTATTAACATGTCATTTGAGTGAGTTCAGAATCATAAACTGAAATGTCCACAAAGAAGAAATTATCATTTTAGACTCAGACCTGTGCCTCTTCCTGGGACTGTGATTCAGGTGAACTCACCTGCTCATTCATCAGGTGGGCTGAGTTTGCCTTGGTGCCAGGTGGTGCTTTGATCTCCATGGAAACGGAAGTGAGGAACCAGAGAAATAACAACAGCAACGACAAAAAACCCATAACCTGTTCCCCTGGAGCTCAGATTCCTGTGGGGAAAACACAGAGAGAACAGACACGCCCACCTCCACTGTGGGCCTGTGCACCCCGCTCCTGGTGGCTTAGAGCCCCTCATGCCCCACTGAGCCTCAGCACTAAATTCCACCCTGTCCACGCAGCCCCCTCCATCTGTCCTCTCCCTGCCCTGCCCCCGGTGCTGAGTGCAGCTGCCCATCACTTCTCACTGGGCCCTGCACAGCCCCTCCATGTGACTTGTTCACCGTTTCATCCTCACTTGATTTCATCCTTTATACAACAGAGGGACACTTCAAACCCACATGTGAAGAGTCCTGTGAACCCACCTGTCTGTTTACAAACACACCACATGTTCTTCCCCATGAGGAACCTGCCACACGTTTAGCTTTTCCCTCCCTCCTTCCTTCCCAGCCTCTGGCCTCACCTCCCCCTCCTGTGCTTGGACAAAAGCCTGTGATGTCCCTGTGGAAACATGATCCTAACCCTGGACCCTGCCCTTTCCCCACTGCTGCTTCTCCTGCCCAGCCTGTCTCTCTGGCCCACCTGGGAAGTTTTTTCATTGTGCAAAATTTACAAGGAAACCTGTGCAGGTAAAGTTTTATCGCCCTCGGCGGACAGCTCCCCAAGTAAAGTCTGATGATACAGACACTAATGGAGACGCAGAGTTACGATCACTGTCATCAACACATGTTTCCCTCTTGGCTCGGCCTCCCCAGAGTGTGGCTGTATATTGTGCTGTTTGTTTCTCTCTAAACATTTCCCCTTCCCAGAATGATGAAGGAGCATCCGAGGAGGAGAGATGAAGCGTCACCCGGGCATCTGGCCAGGTTTCAGGATGACTGGAGGGTCTGTGGCATTTGAATTCAAGGTTGCCTGTAATGAGGGTCATCTGAGGAAAGTGATGCACAGAGACCTGAGGGCTCATCCTCACGGTCATTCCATTTGAAAGCCGTGATGAAGGAGAAGTTAGCCTCCCCCTGGATAAACAGTTTGAACACAGCTTTCCTGTGTTACAAGAGATGATCAAAAATGCCCACTGGAATTGATGGCCCCGTCCAAATCCCAATATTGTGCAAACATTCAGATAAAATTTCCAAGTGTTCATGGATCCCTGTAAGATCCTTGACTGAGGGTCCTCACAGAGGAAGGACATGGGATTTATTGTAACACACAGCTGCTCTCTGTCACGGCACACACCACACTGACATGGGGACATTCTGTGACACCCTGGCCTCCTCTGAGTGTCCTAGGGACAGTGAGACCTGAACGTGACCCTGACACCACACAGGGACTCTCTTGTCATGTCCCCCACCCTCATTTATCCTGGTGAAACTTCTCAGGCCTGGGCCGTCCATGACAGCCACTGAGAGCGGCCGTCACCTCCTATACTGAACATCCCCGTGTTCCCTGATGACAGAGAGGGACCCTCCAGGGCTTTCTCTCCTGCATGGGAGCAACAACCCCCTGTGGATACTGTGGGGGCCCCTCCCAGTGCTTCAGGAGCACAGGGACCCTCCTCTGGGCCAGAAGCTGCTACAGAAAGAAGTGCACCTGCTGCTGGGCTCCCCTGTGAGTGTGAGTGTGGGTCTGTGTGTGCCTGTGTGTCTGCGTCTGCATCTGCGTCTGTCTGCGTCTGCGTCTGCGTCTGTCTGTGTCTGCGTCTGTCTGTGTCTGCGTCTCCGTCTGCATCTGCGTCTGCGTCTGTCTGTGTCTGCGTCTGCGTCTGCGTCTGCGTCTGTGTCTGTGTGTGCACAGTCCCCTACTCTGAGGGCACAGTATCTGGCTGTGACTGGTGTTCAGTGTGTCACACCTACAAAGCCTCCTCTCAGGTATTTGGTTCAGGCTGTGGCTGTCCATTGTTTATGGGCTGGACCTGTGGTCACTTGTCACCTTATGGATTGAAGCATAACAGTCTTTCTTCACTTATCCCAATTCAACACCTTTTCCCCTTCCCTGACACTTCCCACAGGCCCTGCAGACGTGAGCTGATCAACACCTGCCGGAGGTCACGAGATTCTGAGATGTGCACAGATTTTCATCCAATGTCAGAAATCCTTAGCATTTTTCAAATACATTTTTCTGTCCCTTTTCCCACTCCTTTCCTCTGGGACTTTCTTTATGTGTGAGTTGGTGCACTTGGCATCACAGAAGTCTGTCAGGTTCTGCACTTTTTAAAATCTTATTCTGTCCTCCCCCTCAGAGAGGATAATGTGGTTGCTCTGTATTTAGGTCAATGACTCTTTACCAAAATTCTCTTTTGGATGAGATGTACTTTCTATGGTTTTCTTTAATATTTTAAGACCATTTTCTTTATTTTTAAATATATTTATCAAAGCTAATTTGACGTTTTTGTCTAGTGACCCTAATGCATGTGCTTCTCTGGGGACAGTTTCCACCGTGTGTGTGTGTGTGTGTCTGTTTTTTTGTGTTTTCTTAAATTGCTGCTGCATATTTTTGTTTGCTTTTTCCCTATGAGTGGGAACCATTTTCCTTTTTCTTCATGTCATAATTTCCCTTTGAAAAACAGAGATTTACAAATCCAATGTGTAATACAGGGTGTCTACTCTGGACATCAGAGCCCTTCCTTGAGAGTTTCTTCCTGGGTCTTCTCTGCCTTCTTGTTTTATCCTGTTCTCATGGATTTGTTTACACGGAAACATGTATGTGGATTTTGTGTGTCAGGGACTTTACTTGAAATTGAAAATCTCAGGTGCCCTGAAGAATCAATGAGTCAACATCCACCTTTTAAAAGAATCCCAGAAGGGTCATTAAATTTTGTGCTCCTTAAATGTTGAGATTCCTGTTTAAAGCTCGCATGCGTGGATTTGCTTCTGAATCGTTCCTTGACACTCAATCTGTCCTCACAGACAGAGACCCTGCAGATTCACATCTGGTTTCTCCATCTGCCTCCCATTCAAAATGGCAAAAATCACCCCCTTACCACACAAAATGCACAGAAATAGCCAGTACAATGTTAATAATAATGAATTAATAATAACGAGTCTCATTAGTAATAATAATATCACCACATCATTATTGGTTCTTGAAAAAATAGAATTAGACAAACACTATAATACAATATTATCAGTTAGATTAAGATACTATCAGTTAGTAAAATATGCTTTTTAATAGAAATAAAATTATTTGTGTGAATCTTGACTGAATATAGACGTGAATAGAAGAAGGCAAACTATATTTATTGATGTGATTTGATTATAGGAGTTGGAAATTTGAAAACAAATGTGAAGGAAATACACTCAAATTCTGAAAAAAGTATCACATGTATTATTTAAGAAGAATACTTCTCAAAACCTTACTTTTTAATATTTTTGTGCAATGAACTTGTATCACTTCAAAATGCAACAAAATACAATGTTAATGATATTTTTAAGAAAGTCTCCTTCCCTTTGTGCATGGCCAGCAAAGGCCATTGTCAGTGGACATTGACTCCAGCCCCTCACTCTGAGGCAGGCTGGGATTACGGCACACTGGATTCCATGTTTTCTGGACCAGTTCGTCACAAATCAACCATCATTTCCTCAACTAAGCCTCAAACACACATAGGATTCAGTTCAGACATGTCCCCTCACCTGTTTTTCTTTGGAGGGTCTCTATTCAGACTGTCCTGAGAGTTCAGGTGTCTGTCCTGTGATCCAGGTATGTTATGATCATGTCTCCACCCAGGCTCAGTTCAGAGCAGGCTCATGACTTGGTCCCCATCTGGGTCACTCACTGAACACCTCTGCGGTGTAGCCAGCAATAGGATTGAGTCCTCTGGCTGGGGCCTGAGAGGGACAGGACAGCTCCATCCCCAGGAGGGATCCTGATGACTGGGTGGGAGCCCAGTAGTGTTTCTTTGTCACAGGGCCGCTGACACCTTCCTGGGGAAAGGGGAGAAGTGATTTGCACAGACATGGCCCATTCAAGAGGGGGTGTGAGATTAGCTACTCACAGGACTCTGTTGTGCCTCAGTGACACCTGGGAGGGCAGGGGACAGCTGAGGTCCCGGTGACTCTGACTCTGTTCCCCTGTCCAGTGCTCTCATCACCAGGTGGGAGTCAGTGCTCAGCTCCTCACTGGCCTCCAAAGTCCCCCAGTCAGGGGTCAGGGTGGGCGTCCTGTAGGGCTGACCATCCTGCCATGTCCCTCTTCATTCATCGCTTTGTTAGGAATACGGTTGAAGTCCAGCTCCACACAGGGCCCTGTCACAATCAGGCACAGGGATCAGGGTATAAGGACCTCCCACTAGCACTGCCCTGCTCAGGCTCATTGATGCTGACTGGGGTGAAGGTTTGGATGGTCACTGAACCCCAAGGACACTATTCCACATGGGCCGTCTGAGCACGGTCAGTTCCTGCAAGACAGGGGGCTGTTCACAACAGCGTTTCAAGTCAGCACAGCCTGAGAGCTGCTGGTCCCTAAGGAAAAGCCACACCCAACATCACTGCTGCTTCCAGGAAGGACACGGAGGCTGCCTGCCCCCTGGCTCAGGGGCTGCAGGCCGTACAGCCAGCTCAGACTGGGCCCAGGACCATGAACTTTGGGACAGACACAGAGGGAGAGGAGTGGGTCAGTGGGCAGAGACACATGCTCAGGGTTCATGGTCCTTTCATCCCCAGCCTGATGCCTGGACAGGCCCCTGTGTTTGAGCAAGAAGGGGGAGAAGGAGAGGAGCCACCCATGCTGGGGCCCCCCACACAGTCTGCATCCTGAGGACCAGGCCTTGGGCCCCCATGTCCCACTAGCCCTCTCTAGAAGCCCAGGGACAGGGAAGGACCCTTTTGCAAATCAGCCTCCCCCCCGGACTGTCCTAGCCCAACCCAGGCTCTGCCTCTGACGCCTGTCTGGGAAGCTGATCCTAGTAGGGGTGGGCCTGGGTTGGCCTGTTCTTTGGTGCTCCAGTGGCCTGTGAGGACACAGCTGCAGGCCCAGTGACCGCAGGGCAGAGGGCTCAGACCAGGCCGGGTGGGGTTCCCACTAGGATCAAGGCTCAGGCCTCAGGGACAGGCCACAGCGCCCCCTGCTGCCCAGACCCAGACCTGCCCATGTGTCCTGTCTGCCCCTCTGTGCACTGTGTCCTCCCACAGAGGATGGAGCTGGGCAGGGTCCATGCCACACACACCTTAGTCCCAGGTGTCCACACAGTCTGCTCCCACCCTGGCCGGGCTCACCTGCCCAGTCCCTGCGTGGTTTACAGGACAGTACTGGGACT
>CAUYRH010012893.1:0-34370 GCA_963574655.1 Perodicticus potto | reverse complement strand
GAAAACATAATTCAGATGTTTTCCTAGTATATACCTATTGATATTGAATTATCTCAGCTTCTGTTATTTTGTAAATACCTTTAATTTGCCTTTATTTTTGAAGGATAAGTTTACCTATTATAATTCTAAGATATAAGTACACTTACATGGAAAATATGATTTGGTGCCTTTTGTCTTCTATTCTCCTAAAAAGTTAGAGGTGTAGGTTTCTAGGGACATGGTGGAGTTGGAAGCATAAGGAAAACATATTCCAACGAACAAAATAATTACACTGGCAGAATCTGTCTGATGTAATTATTTTGCAGCTATAGAATCTACAGAAGGTTTCCAAATTCTGAGAAAACTTGGATGGTAAATTTTAGCTCTTAGCACAACAGCAGCTACTCAACGTCAACCCTCAGCCCTATGTCAGGCAACTGTGCAGGCACAGGGAGCAGCCTGACTCAGCTTGTGACAGCCAGCATGCCCAAAAAGTATCTGTCCTCTAAATATCAGTAGTCTGTGCCCTGGGAAGTGTTAAAACTTCTGATCACAGATGCAGAAAAACCCAGGCAGCCATTTTCATTGCACCCCTCCTCACTGTTGTGCCCCCTCAAGCTAAACTGGCTTTCAGAATAGTCAAGGGGCCAAACAATCGCTCTTCTTTACTCTTCTGCTTCACTTTTCTATTCTTCCCATGATAGGATCATGATACAAAAGACAAGGACATTCAAACTCCATTTCATGTATAGGGAACATGTAGAATTACTTTTTGGCCTTTTGGCTAAGATCACATGTACAGGGAAAATTAGAAAGTGGTGAGGGATGTAAAGGGAAAAATACAGCCTCAGAAAGGACCTGAGGAGACCTTCAATTTATACCTTAGGCTGACTCTAGGATAGAAACACTGAAAAGAAAATAATAAATAAAACACCCTGGGGAAGAGGAGAATCTGATTTCTAGATTTACTACATAAATAAATTCAAATATCCAGTTTTCTACAAAATTCAAAATGTATTCAAAGAAAGAGAAAGTATAACCCATTCAAAAGAAAGAAAATAAAGCAACAGAAATCACTCATGAAAAGACTTGATAACATATACTAGACAAAGACCTGAATACACTGTCTTAGAGTCACTTAAAGAGCTAAAGAAAAATGTATGGAAGGTCAAGAAAATGATATATAAACTAAATGGAATTACTTTCGTCAGTGTTAAGGTCCATTATTTCACTTCCAAGAAACACAGTTAACAACATGCTTTCTGATTTACCTGTGCAAGTCTCAACTTGCTTGTTAAACAATATTACTTAGAGAGCTTCCGTTGTTCTGTCCACGTGGATTATCCATCTCTCAATTTTTATGTGTTTGTAAACCATCTTCATGACTTACCACAATAAAGGTAAATATAGGGGCAATTATAAAAGCTATTGTACCTATAATATATAACTCCTCTCTATCTATGTTTCTGTATAATTTAAGATACTAATGCACTCATTAAAAAACAAGCATTACTATAACAGCTAGTATTACTGTAACTTTGGCTTGTAATTCCATATTTCGTTTTACATGTATGTAAGAGTATAATGAATTTGAAGAATTATTAGTTTATGTTTTCAGGGACACAACATGTAAAGATGTAATTTTATGACATGAACATCCGAAAGTTTGGGTAATAACCTGTACACAAGCAGCTTTTTATTTGTTACTAAACTGAAGCTAATATAAATTCCAGTCAGAATACTGTAATTTTAAAACCTTAAGTGTAATTCCATCATAACCAAAAAAGATTAGCTATAGAAATACCCAAAAGGAAATAAGACAGGAATTTAAATGTTTCTATATAAAAAATCCACTAAACACAAAAGATGACATTAATGCAGGAAATATGGGACAAAAGCTGTATGGTATATAGAAAACAAATAGCAGGATTACTTCTTTTACCACTTTAAAGAACTACTTTAAATATAAATGAATTAAATTCTCCACTTAAAAACAGAGACTGACATTCTGGCTAAGATAACAATACAATTAAATGTTATCTCACAAGATACTCACTTTTGCCCAAACACACAAACAGACTATAAGTAAAAGGACGGGAAAAAAATATTCCACGTAAATAGTAACTAAGCAAAGTAGGGGTGGACATATTAATATCTGAGAAAATATATAAATATCAGAGTCAAAAAGGTTATAAGAGTAAAAGAAGGATATTAGATGCCAATAAAAGTTTTAATAGAGTGGGAAAGTATAATAATTATAAACATTTACAAGCTGAACAAAAGACCCCTAAAATATATAAAACAAAGTCACAGAATTGAAGGGGAAATTACTGGCGGCTCACACTTGTAATCCTAGTACTCTGGGAGCCCAAGGTAGGAGGATTGCTTGAGTTCAGGAGTTCAAGACCAGCCTGAGTAAGAGTAAGACCTTATATCTGTTAAAAATAGAAAAATTAGCTGGTTGTCATGGTGCATGCCAGAGACCAAGAAGGCTGAGGTAGAAGGATCACTTGAGCCCAGAATTTTGAGGTTGCAGTGAACAGTAATGATACCACTGCACTCTACATAGGGTGACAGAGCAAGATACTGTCTAAAAAAATGGTAGTAACAAGGAATTGAAGGAAGAAATAGATAGTACTATAAGATAATTAGAGACTACAGTACCCCATTCTGAATAAGAGAACAATCAAACATAAGAAAGAAAACAGAGGACTTAAAAAAAAAAAAGAATAGACTTTTTTTTTGAGACAGAGCCTCAAGCTGTCACCCTGGATAGAGTGCTGTGGCGTCACAGCTCACAGCAACCTCCAATTCCTGGGCTCAAGCGAGTCTCTTGCCTCCGTCTCCCAAGTAGCTGGGACTACAGGCGCCTGCTACAACGCCCAGCCATTTTTTGGTTGCAGCCATCATTGTTGTTTGGCAGGCCCAGGCTGGATTTGAACCCGCCAGCTCAGGTTTATGTGGCTGGAACCTTAGCCCGTTGAGCAACAGGCACCAAGCCAGAATAGACATTTTTCACAAGCACACGTGGGACATTTTCCAGGATCGACCATACAAAATATCATACAAAAAACGTTTTCTTAACCACAGTGGAATGAAGTTTCATATCAATAATAGGAGGAAAACTAGAATTCCCACAAATTTGTAAACATTAAATAACACAATGGATTAATGAAGCAACTACAAGAAAACTTACAAAACACCTGAATTCAATAGAAATGAAAACATAACATAACAAAATTTAGGGGATATAACAAAATGATGAAAATGTAGACCTAGGAATGCTCACTTTAAAAATAAGACTCAATCAACAACCTGACTTTACAACTTAGAAAATGATGAATAAACTACACTCAAAGACAAGAAGGAAATCATCAAGGTTAGAGCAGAGATAAATGAAATAGAGAATAAAAAATCAATACAACCAAAAGTTGGTTCTGCAAAAAGATTAACAAATTTAACAAGGCTCAGTGCCTGAGGATCAGCAGGCTAAGGCGCCAGCCACGCACACCTGAGCTGGCGGGTTCGAATCCAGCCCGGGCCGCCAAACAACAATGACGGCTGCAACCAAAAAATGGCCGTGAGTTGTGGTGGGCACCTATAGTCCCAGCTACTTGGGAGGCGGAGGCAGGAGACTCGCTTGAGCCCAGGAGTTGGAGGTTGCTGTGAGCTGTATTGCCATAGCACTCTATCCAGGGTGACAGCTTTAGGCTCTGTCTCAAAAAAAAAAAAAAAAAAAATTTAACAAACCCAGCTAAATGAATTAGGAAGAAAATAGACTCAAATCAGAAATCAAAGTGTGAACATTACTAACTGTTCTAAAGAAATAAAAAGGAGAGACTCTGTTTCTACAAAAACAAACAAAAAAAAAGAAAAAGGATTATAAAAGAGCACTCTGAAGAATTATATGTCATATTAAATAACCTAAATGAATTCTGCAAATTCTAGAAACACAAAACCTACCACCAATAAATTACAAAGAAATTTTAAAAACTCAATAAATGTATAACTAGTAAGAAGATTTTATCAGTTATCAAAAATCTCCAGATAAAGAAAAACCTTTAATCTGATGTCTTCACTGCTGATTCCACCAAACATTTTTGGATGAACTAATATCAATAATTCTCACACTTTTCCAGAAAAAAAAAAAAGAAAGAAAGAAAGAAAAAGGAAGGAAAGAGAAATGGAAGAAACAATTCTTGACTCATTCTGTAGGACCAGCATTACACTGATACCAAAACCAGACAGTTTGGTCCCACAGAATAAGAACATATAAGACCATCCAAGTCAACATGTTAACATACAACTATCTGTTGAATTTCCATGTAATTACTAGCAGCAATCTAAAAAAAAAAAAAATTACTAAAATAATCTTATTTAAAATAGTATCAAAAAATAAAATATTTTGGAATTAACAAAGGAAATGAAAAATACATACAATGCAAACTACTGAACACTTCTGAAAGACATTAAAGACAAATAAAGGGAAATGCAGCCTACGTTCATGTACTAGATGATGTGATACGATGATAAGATGTTAATACTACCTAGAGTAATCTACAATGCAATCCCTATCAAAACTGTAATGTGTTTTTATGCAGAAAAAGAAAAGCCTAAACTAAAATTAATTTGAATGGTCAAGAGATCCCCAAATAAACAAAACAATTCTGAAAAAGAAAAATAAAGCTGCGGGACTCAAATTTCCTGATTTCAAGAATTACTACAACGCCACAATCATCAAAACAGGGGCTCTGGCATAAAGAGGGGCATATGAACCAAGACAGCAGAACAGAGAACCCAGAGATAAACCCTCACAAATGTGGTCAAATGATTTTTGACAAGGATACCAACACCATTAAATGGGGAAATGACAATCTTCCCTGCCAACAGAGCTGGGAAAACTTGATATCCACATGCAAAAGAATAACGATGAACCCTTACCTAGCACTATATACAGAAATTAACACTACATGACTCAACGGTAAACTAAGACCTAAAATCATAAAACTCTAATAGAAAATATAGGGCAAAGGCTTCACAACACCTCAAAACATTATTGGACTTGGCACTACTTTCTTAGCTATCACACAACACATATAGGTAACAAAAGAAAACATAAGTGAAAAGACTCATACATTTTTGTTTTAAACTGTACATCAAAAGGTACTGTCAACAGAGAATTTTATCCACAGAATGTTAGTAAATATTTGTAAGTCATATGTCTGATAAGGGATTAATATCCTAAATAAGTGGAGAATACCTAAAACTAAAGCCAACAAAACCTGGTTCCACAACGAACAAAGATTTTAATAGACATTCCTCCAAAGAAGACATCTAAATGGCCAGTAAACACATCAAAGATGTTCAATAGCACCAGTTTTTAGAGAAATGCAAATCAGAAATTAATGAGATGCCACTTCACAATTATTGAATGGCTGCTATCAAAACAAAACAAAACAAAAACTTACCAGAAAATAAGTGTTAGCTAGCATAAGGAATAATTATAACCCCGTGCACTACTGGTAGGAGTATAAAGTCATATCAGCTCTGTGGAAAATAACTCAGTGGTTCCACAATACCCTGAAAATAGAATTACTACATGATCCAGTAAATCTATTTTTGAGAATATATCCAAAAGGCTTGGCTGCAAGGGTTCAAAGACATATTTGTATACCCATGTTTACAGCAGTTTCATTCACAATATCTAAAACTTGGAAGGATACCAAGCGTCCATCAACAAATGAATGGATAAGCAAAATTCAGAGAATGTCAAAACAGTGTATACACATTTTAAGAAAGGAAGTAACTGTAAGATTCAGGTCACATTTGACTTCTGCCAGTTAAAAGAGATGTGAGATACATTATACAAGCTACCCAGATATGATCAGTATATATTGAGTATTATTATTTTAATACAATTTTTTCCTTTCTTAAAATATATGTACATTTCTTGGCACGCTCTGTACGATATATAAACACAATGAAATACTACATTAAGGCTTAAAGAAAAAGGACACTATCACATGACTAAAACATGTATAAAATTTGAGGACATTTTACTAAGTGAAACAAGCTAGTCATAAAAAGGCAACTACTGTAAGATTCCAACAATATTATACAATTAATTATATATGGTTTAAATGTATCCCACAAAGTTCATGTATTGGAAACTTAATCCCCAATTCAACACTTTTTAGAAGTGGGGCCTTTAAGGGGTGATCAGGTACTGGAGTAATGTCATTGTCAAGAGCAGGCGTCCTCAAACTTTTTAAACAGGGGGCCAATTCACTGTCCCTCAGACCGTTGGAGGGCCGGACTACAGTTTAAAAAAAAAAAACTATGAACAAATTCCTATGCACACTGCACATATCTTATTTTGAAATAAAAAACAAAACGGGAACAAATACAATTCACACCAATGCATGTGGCCCGCAGGCTGTAGTTTGAGGACCCCTGGCAAGAGAGTTATCACAGGAGTGATTATCCGGCGATTATCAAGGTTAATAATCACAAGAGTGTGCTTGTTATAACAAAGCCAATTTGACCCTGTCTTGCTCTTTTGTCCCAGCCTTCCCCCACAGACTGACACGGCAAAATGGCCCTCATGGGATGCAGAGCCTCTGACCTCAGCCTCCCCAGCCTCCAGAACTGTAAGTCAGATAGAGCTTTCCTTTACAAAATACCCAGGCTGTGGTATTCTGCCACAGCAGGGCAAAATGGACTAAGACAGACTTAGAGTAGACAAAATTGAAGAGACAAAAACCTCAACAATGGTTGCCAGGAAAGAGTAAATGGGGCAATATTGCTTAATGAGTATACAGTTTCCATTTTGCAAGATAAAATGAATGCTGGAGACGGACTGATGGCTGCACAACAGTATGGATGTACTTAATGCCATTGTAGTGTACACCTAAACGTAGTTAAAATGGGTCAATTTTATGTTAGGTGTATTTTACGACCACAAAACCATTTGGAGAAAACGTAGCTATAAATCTAACCTTTATTCCTTTGTTGGTTAACTGTATTTTCCCTCTAGATACTCGAGAGACTATTTTCTCTCTAGCTACTCGAGAGACTTCTTCATCTCTAACATTCTGTACTCCATGCTTGCATCTAAACGTGGATTCTTATTTTTCTTGAATTGTTTCTGGTACGTTCCAAATATTTCATCATTTCTAGTAATTACTTCTAGAAATTTCTGGAAAGTATTTAAGTTACTTTCATCTGACTACCCTTATTTTTAACCATTTTCTATATTCTCTCTTTTGGAAAATTCCATTAGATGTATGTTGAAATTTATTTACCCTTCATTCTTAACTTTTAAAATTTTCATCTCCTTTATTGTGTTGTAATCTAGATCATTTCTTCAGATGTGTCTGTCCTCCTGTACCCAAATACATTTTATCCAACTTTATTGAGATGTAATTGACCAATACAATTTTAATTATTAAAGGTGTGCAATGTGATGTTTTCATATAGGTATACACTGTGAAATGATTACAAAAATCAAGCTTATTAACCTACCTACCACCTCACATGGTTATCATTTTGATTTCGTAAGAACACTTATGAGCTACCCTCTTAGGAAATTTCTAGGATATAACATGGTGTACGTCAGATCACCGAAACTTAATAATCCTGCAAATCTGACATTTTCTACCCTTAGACCAGCATCTCCCTGTGTCTTTTTAATTGTGCCTACTATTCAGTTTTTTAGTTTAATAAATCCATTTTACAAAGAATTTCAATTATTTTGTGTTTTATTTCCATAAATTCAATTTTCTTCTGTTTCCAATATAACCAGCCAATTTATATAGTCACTTATGCTTTGTCAGACTTCCAACTCCATCTCTTCTGGTTTGTTCATAGAGATTAACATAAAGATGCTTATCTTATATTCAGTAGATAGTAATTTTATTAGGTACCGTTTCTTCAAATTCAATCTACATTTTTAAACCTTTTTTATAGTGCCTTATTTCTCCACATATTTATTGTTGATCTGTTCGCTTTATAATTCATGTTCTTTGGAGTTTTATTTCCCTGTGAAGGCAGCTAGAATTGTGTGTTTAATGTTCCTCCTACACAGAGGTTTGGCCTTTACAGCAGTGACACACGAAGTGACCAACTTCTCAAGAAAACTTTGTTTTAAATTTTAGGTTTGGGCAAGGTGTGGTGGCTCAAACCTGTAATGCCAGTGCTCTGAAGGCCAAAGCAGGAGGATTTCTTGCTACCAGGAGTTCTAAACCAAACAGAGGAAGACAAAGACCCCATCTCTAAAAAAAAGAAAGAAAAAAGAAATATCCAGCCAGGCACGTCTACAGTCCCAGCTACCTAGGAGGGAGGCTCAGGCAGGAGGATGGTTGAGCCCAGGAGTTTGAAGCTGCAGTGAGCTATGATGAAGTCACTGTACTATATCCAAAGTGACAGGGCCAGACTCTGTCACAAAACAAATAAATGAATGAATAAGTTTAGGTTTAGAGTTTTGGGAATCATAGAGTTAGGGTGAATGGGGGGTCTTGGGACCACTATTCCCAAGTGGGTCCCACGACCTAATAAAGAAGACTCATAATTAGAAATTTTCAAGTAGACACTTATTTTGTCTACTCTTGATTGGCAAGATTAAGAAAACTAGGTTTCTTTCTACTTCCCCTGTTAAGGGTACAGCCCTAATTCATCTCAGTTTATAAAGGAATAGGGTGTCATCATACAAGAGGTAGTCCTCATCACTTGGTTAAAATAAATGAGTGGATGCTTTTTAAAGAAAAGTTACTTCCAATGTTACATTTACATCACCTCAAAAACATGTATTAACATTCTTTCTGTTTTTGGTTTTCAGAATTAACATTTTCTTTTGCTACATTACAGTTAGAAGCCAATAAACAAGATTTTTAGAAAAAGGTGGGTAATGTGGAAATTTTTTTGAAACTTAACTGTAGAAACATGCCATTTTCAATCAAACATTTCAGCCCTGCTAGTAATCCTCTTTCAAACAACTAGAAGTTTCATAGCTGGAGCTTATTTCTTGAAGCTGTGCCTTATGATGGATACAATACAAGCATCTTACATTTTGGTGATGTTGCCTACGCAGAAAATCCCTCCCACTCATTGCCACTGACTCCCCTTCATCTCTTTCTCTAGAAAGATGGGGTGAATTCCATGATAGAATGAGTGACAGCCCCAAGGGAATAACCCTTTGCATGTCCACATTGAATGGTGTCATTCATCTCCCAATAAATGCTTCAGGTGATTTTTGATCCCAAACCTTGATTCAAATATTCCTGAAATAGATGATTCTTAGATGCCTCAAGACTCCTCAGATGTGTTATAAATGGCTCCACAGAAATACAAAGTTCACCCTGCTGTATCTCCTTGCAATGACTCTGCTTCAGAACAGAAAATGGCAAAATTCTTTAGCTCAAAGAACACCAGAATTTAGCTTAAGTAAAATGCCTCATCACTCCTTCAGTAAAAGAAGTGCAGTTCTAACTAAAGTAAAATTTGAGTTAACTGTCAGCAGTTCATATTATCCCTCAATGCATCTGTAAGATTATTTCAGCTGGGAAAAGAAGAAGAGGTAGATACTTGTAAGGTTTCTTACAAATGCTTGAAATTTTCCTGAGGGAACTTTCAACTTCACTGTCTGTCTGACCCTTTACATAGGGATCATCTTCTAAAAGAACTACAGTTCTTTGCCACAGACCCATCAGTAGTAGCAATTCTAGAAAGCAGCCAGTACTGAATCTCTCCCACCACCATGAAAGTTAACTATCTGCACACTGAACGATTTTATGCTAAGTAACCCATTTTGCAAATTTCTTTCTTAAAAGAATATGTCTGCTTTGAGACAAAAAAATTGCTACTTTAACTTTTCCCTTCTTTTTCCTTCAAATGAGGAGGAAAAATCATGAAAACTAAAATGACCATTGTGTTTTATCTTCAATTGTAAATGCTTTGTTACAAAATTTTAATTCTATATCTTCCAGCTGAATGTTATCAATATCCCATGCTACGAAGAAAGAAGGAGAAAGCAATGAAAAAGTTGGGCATTTTCCATTTAATGGGTGCTGATATTTTTCTGTAATATCAAGATTTTTAAAGACTATACAAGGTAAATAATTTGGCTCTATTTTCTAATTTGATAAATGTAAAATATATGCACTTCAGATACCTTACTATGAAGAATATCTCTCTTCCTGCTACCAGGTGCTTGACGTGAAAGGCTCTCAGAGTTACACCCATTGCATCCTAAGACCCTGGGCCACATCATCAAGTTAGCAATTTTCTTGGAAGTTAGCAAGCTGATTACACCACCTGTTGAGTATAATGCTTGCCTCCGTTTCAGTGTTTGTTATGCTGTTGCCACTTCAAGATTAGTAAGTAATTATCCATATTCTTCTCTTTTGTCATTCTACTATGTAAATTATTTGACATTTCTTCTCATGGTGATAAATTGCCACTTATCACCATTATTATAATAATGGTAAAGATAATTCTTATCATAATAATGAATCAAACATAAGCATAACAATTAGCAGTGTTCAAAGAATTTTATATAAACCATTCACAGCAGTATTTTTAAATAAGAAGACAAGTCATATAACCTTTTCTGCTATAAATCAGACTTAAGTGAATTGTCCAAAATTATACAAAATTTGTAATTTTTATAAAAGATACTCCACTTTGCAGAAGAAATTCCTAAACAGAAACCAAATGACCATCACAATGATTTTCAAATATCTAACTTAAATATATAAATACATCTATATTTAAGTATCTAAAGTGGCTTGTTAGAAAGCAAGCAGATAATTTTCTAAAGACATATCATAGATAATTATTAACTTCTAACAGTAAGTCTCAAATAACTAAATTCTCCCAAATCAACATGAACTATAAGTAAGACAAGCAGAGAGACTAATATTCCCAGAAAAATATTCCTAGTTGCTCCTGATGTAACTTATTTCCTTTCAGTACGAAGAGAAAAAGTGTAGTTTTAAAAGTAGTCTATAATGGCTGAACTCAGAAATGCAGAAAAGTACTTATTTGCTGCTTTTGTTTGGATGACAATAAACAAGTAAGAGAAAAATAAATAGGTTTAAGCTCAGGCCTCGGTGCACACCACACTAAAAGGCCAAAAGTGCTTCCTTACAATTGTAAGACTTGTCACACCCGTGTTACATGCTCAACTCATTTACACAATAATGTTTTGTGAAGGTTAATTTCAGCATCTAATCCAGCACAATCTACACCACTTTCTATTTGTGCACATTTTCCCCCCTAAGGTCAGAAAACTTTTTATTGAACCAAACATGAAATTAAGTCCATGCAATTACTATGGTAGAATTAGTATAATTAATTAGAGGTCTCAAATATATACTCAACAGCTTTTTTAAAGATCAATTACAATATGTTGCTTATAAACAGTCAGTAATGTTTATTCCAAGAAGGAAAACCTGAACAGGACACATTTTCAATAAGCCATCCTTATTAACTGGATGCTTCCTCATAGTCAGCTTTCTTCATCTGTATTTAATAAGCAGAGTCAATAAAAATATTATGTTGATGAAGGTATAAACTTACAAACAATGCAGTCGACATTTACAATAGAGATCAATTATCAATAAAATTCTTTAGTTATTTTTGTTTTCGTTATAATCCAACCTCTCAGTTCTGCTCATCTTTCATGCAGACTGGGTCACTCAGGAACTCCCGGAGGGCTGCAAGGATGCCTGTGGTAGAGCTCACCCCCGCAGGAAGTTAGCCCACTATTAGCTAAAAGCAATAAAGAGCCCAGTTGGTTCTACATGCCTAGAATATCGTGACGTAAACAAAAATGAATTTGGGGGTGGCGGCTGTGGCTCAAAGGAGTAGGGCACTAGCCCCATATGTCAGAGGTAGCGGATTTAAACCCAGCCCTGGCCAAAAACTGCAAAAAAAAAAAAAAAAAAAAAAAGAATTGGGAAGGGGGCTGGCAATCTAGCCCTTACAGCAATTTCTCTCTTATTTATTTCATTTTATTCCTTGCTTACATTTATCTTCAAAAGATATTTTTATAAGAACAGTTAGATGTTTCTCTGGACAAATTGTTTGTTCTTTAACAAATAAGACCAAGTTGAGAACAAGGGCAACTCATTATATTTTTTATATGCCTCTTGCATATTTTCAGAACGGAAATGATAAACTCGCAATCAATGAGTGATGAAAAAATAAGTAACTGTATTATGTGGTCCCAAGGAATTAATGAATTATTCACCCCTAGAGTTAACAGCAAATTGGCAAATAAACAGTGAGGTGGGATTCATTCATCCCACTAGAAAACTCACCAAAAGCCTCTCCAGTCAATCTATGGAAGAATATTTTCTGACTGAAGAGAAACATACTTCAGATTCACTCCAAGAAAATAAAGTGAACTGTGTCCTGTAATGGTGGATTTCCTAACTCAGGTGAAAGTTATTTCAGACATTTCAAGATCAAGTTCTGATGATAGAATTTTAGCTCCTAGTGCTCAAGTGACTTTTCCTTATTGGACTTTAAAGACCCCTCTTCCTTTGATGAATGTAGAAGACCAGCCAGTATCTTAACAAGCAGAGACAGGAGGCTCCAGGGCAAATGCCATCATAGCACATGCCCACATCACTGGTGTCTGTCATTGATTGAACGAAAAGCTTGATGGCAAAGGTGGAACTTCAGTAAGGAGCCCCACAGTTCCTCAGAAGGCTCTCAAGGACACAAAGGTTTTTAAGAGGAAGACCACCTTGAAAAATCCCATGAGCATATTACAGAACGGGGGCAAAACCAGACATCTACTTTTGTCTACTGTACTAAGGAAAGGGCTAACTGGGCTAACTGTGTGCACATGCATTCACAGAGTAGACAGATAGACAATGAAAATATGGAGCGTTGAGGCAAAAAAAGGGAAAGGAGGGTGGCCAGCAAGAAAACAGGAAATTTACTAAAACAAACAAAAAAAAGCATTAAAGAGTTATTTAGGATCAAAAAATTAATTTGTCTCAAAGTAGTAAATAATTGGAAACTAGGTTCTGTTTCCAGAACAGTAAATAATTAAAATAAATAATTTTATTTATTAACAGTAAATAATTCAAAACTAGGTTTTGTTCTTTTAGAGCATAAAATTCTCTCATTCCAAACGTGTTTGTTTTGTTTTTTAATCTTTGCAGCATGTACTTTGATCAATCGCACTGCAAGACCTTACGATACATTAATAATCAAGTACAATATTAAGAACCATAAATATTATACCAGTGTATTCTATTTCCTGCCATAGCATACTCAAAGCTTGATAAAAACAGTACCAATATAGACTTTCCCCCAAAACATATAATTGATAAAATACAATACTCTGTTATATTCAAAGTTCATATTTGCAAGAATTTTTGATTGCTGCTTGACAGAAGATAAAGAAAATGAAGATACCAACAACTGAACCTTCCAGGGGCGTAAGGAATTAGGGCAAGGACCATAACTTAGAAAGTGCACGGCAAGTTTCTTCCTGCCCAGAGGAATAGATGTAGGTTATCAGTAACCACTGAATTTCTTTCATCCTGAATCTTTTGATGTAAGAGTGATGGCCTGCACTGCACACACGTGAGATAAATGAAAGATTTTATTCTTCAAATACTGCAACTGAAAAAAAAGAGGGAGAAACCAAATTCTACCTAACTATCTTCTTCATTTTAAACTCAGTCCAACCGTCCCCATATGAAATTTACTGCCAATTTTCCCTGATTCATTGTACCTTTTCCGTGTTTGTTTTTCTATCCTGCCTTTTTGGGATACATACCTATTGATTAATGTGGTAGATATTTCTTGAATGTATTTTACGTGCTGAGCAGAAATGGTAAATACACACCCAGTTTCCACACTCAATGAGTTTACAGTCTCATCATCATGAGACCCCACTGTTGCTAATGGTACTCTCAGATTCATAATTGTTCTTTATCCTTTACCTCAAATATCATTTTCCATATATCATCGCCCAAATAATCTCCTCTAAAATTGTTTTTCCATACATACTATTTACAAAGTCATTCTAACTAACCACTGATGAGCATGTTGTTCACATGCCATTGTGGGGAAAAAAAATTAAGTTGGGTTACAAGACTCTTATATTCTTTCCAGCCATGTTCTCCCAGTCAGAAAACTTAAAATATGGGTAATATAAGTTAAATAAGAATTTAATATAAACTTGTTATCATTAGTTTTTATTGTAATTCTAACTTGTAATCCTCTCCTATCAAAACTGAAGAAAAGTTCTTACAATTTCCTAGTAAGAGGAATCCTCCTGTAGTCCTTCCGACCTCCGAGCCCCAGCCAGATATTATCCCTGTGAGAGGGCCCAGGTAAGACTGTGACTGACAGAGGCCCTGAAAGAGACCCGTGCCTGCAGGGGCATTTTTGCAGTCACAGTCTGGCAGTGAGCAGTTATTACCTCTCTAAGCACCAATCAGTCCACCACCCAGATCCACAACGTGAAGGGGCTTCCGACACATCTTTCTGACCGAACACAGAATCAAGTAATCATTTCATTCACTGATGCATGGTTTCCAATACAGCATGTCAGGTAACAGGCTGGGTTACAGTGAAGATTTCAATCTTACTTCTTTCCCTTACTATATGACTAGGAACAAAATAGTTCGTCTTTAACTTCAGCTTCCGCAGGGAAAATTGCTCCCTGACCTTGAACACAGGCTTGCTTTCTGCTTGAGACCTGAAGAGTCACAAGAATGGCATGTGAGTTGTGTACGTGCAGGAGGGTAGAAAACTGACCTCCAAGAGAAAATGCGTATGTGAGGCGTGGCAAGAAAGATTCTCTGGGTTCCAAAAGTCTCTTGATGCTGGAGGCACAGGTCTCAAGGAAGGTCAGCGGTTTTGCAAAAACAAGGCGGGGACATTCTGATCTTCCCCCGGTCCTCCCTGTCAGTGCTGATGTCTGATAAGCAGCTTTTACCTGTTTCTTCCTGCTTTATAACAACAAATATGGACCCAGGTTTGCTCAAGAGGACTCCTCTCTGAGCCCCTCAGTCCCTGACACAGACTCTGCGTCAAGCCTCTTCATTCTTCGCACCAAAACCCTTTCAAGCTCCCTCTTCAGGCAAATGAGAATAAACCTCGGAGAGATGTAAAAATTGATAAGAAAGTCCATGCAACATCAAAGCTTGGTTCCTAACATGTAATTCAGTCCCTAGTAACTGTCAGTCCTTATAGTTATAATATGACTTATTTCCATTGATTTCAGGGGGAAGCAATTTATTGGGGGGCCCTTTTCCTATAGAATCTGTGGAAACGGGACATTTTTAGATATCCACAGGCACGCACCTCGGAGGAACCATCTGAGTACACAAGCGACCACGTGCAGAAGCACCGCACTGCAAGGACACTGCCAGTAACCAGCTCTCAACCGCTGAGCTTCCAGCCAATCGTGAATGGCTGACCCACGGTACGGCCTAGTCTTTAAACCACAGCTGTAAATGATGTGACATTAATAAGCAACGTAGATCAAGTTTAAAAAAACTGATCATCTTCATTACTAATTAAATTTGAGAATGTAAACCCATGACAAACGCCCTCCAGAGTGGGGGAAAAACAGAACAAGACAAAATGGGGACTCAAACTATGCATAAAGCTGTAATAGGTGAATGCTGAGGAACAACAGTAGTTTTCTCTGCCTCAGAAGACCCGAAGCCGCTTCTGCCTACGGAAACCATCCAGTCAGCCCAGCCACTGGGACAGGAAAGCTCCTTCCCGGTGAACCCGGCAGAGTCCATGATGACCCCCAACTCCAGGCTTAGGACACCGTTACTCTCAGAGAGGCGAACACTTCTACCCTCCCCTAAGAATCGTCTAATATTTGGCATCTTGTAATCCTAGAATTTGGAGAGGCCAAGATGAGAGGAGTGGTTGAGGCCAGGCGTTTGAGACCAGCCTGAGCAAGAGCAAGACCGCATCTCTACATAAAAGAGAAAAACCAGGCACGCACTTATCGTCCCTGCTATTATACTTTGGAGACCGAGGAAGAAGAATCGCTTGAGCCAAGTAATCTTGAGGTTTCGGAGAGCTATGACAACACTACTGCACTCTGGGCAGCGCCTGTGGCTCAACGGAGTAGGGCGCCATCCCCACATGCCGGAGATGGCGGGTTCAAACCAAGCCCCGGCCAAAAACCGCGGAAAAAAAAAACAACACTGCTGCACTCTAGCCTGGGTGACAGAGTGAGACCCTGTTTTAAAAAATAAAATAAAAAAATTTTAAAAAAGAGTTTAGCATCTTTAAAGTGGTGCTATAGTGAAGGACATTCTAACAGTGAGGGCTCCGTGCACCATATCACCTTGTACATATTCTCTCATCATCTTTCATGTTGACATTTACACTCAGGATGCAGGAGCTGGATCTTTTGTACTGTTTCCTGATAGGAACAGTGCAGTAGAGAGAAAACTAAGAGGATGAATTGCTATTTTGTTGTTCTATGTTGTCAGCAATCACACATTTCTAATCAGAATCCAAATACTATTTTTTAAAATCTCACTTTCCTTAAAATTCAAAATTGCCGATAGCAATTACATATTTCATAAACCCTTTCCAGTAAGTATCCATTACTGCTTTTAATTTACCCAGTGATAACTTCCATTATGCCCCATCACTGAAGTCACTTTTAGTCCTATATTCCCCTGATAGGACCATCACATATTTAAAATGTTCCATTTGAAAATTCTTGTCTATTCTAGAGTTCTTTGCCTGCATTAAAGAAATTTCAAATTGTCTCAAGTGTCCCTTTCTTTGGCAAGGAATTTCCAGCTGTATTTTTCATTTAATTCATCCCTGCTTTCCACGCTATTCCTCTTCCAACCTTCTTGTCACTAGAATTTCTTTTCTTCTTTCCATTCTTTTTTTCCCAGCATTATCCCATCTTCCATTTTTACCACCAGGTTATTTCACCTTTTATTGTATGTTATACTTTTGTACCAGAAGGCAAGCTCTCCCCTAGGAGCTGATATATTTGGTGGTGTCATTCATTCTAAAACATTTGTGGAAGAGCTACCCTAAGTCAAGCTTTAAACAAGAATCTCAGGATATAAAGAAAACTATGGTCCAATTCTCTAAGTCAAAGTATGCACAATCAAATGGAGGTCGCAACGTATGAAATAAACCATTATGATACAAGTGGCATTGTTTGTTATCAACAATAAAGGGGGATGTGGCTTGGGAAGGCAGTGAGCACAAGGCAGAGAGGTTAGAGAAGATAGCTGAGAGGAAGGTTTCGTCATCTGTCCACACTTTTATAATAAAATATCTAACACTGGGTAATTTATAAAGAACAGAGATTTATTTCCCACAGTTGTAGAGCCTGGGAAGTCCAAGGTGAAACACCCAACAGATTCAGTATGTGGTGAAGGCTCACTATTCTTCGTAGCTGTAAGCACTTCCTGCTATGTCTTCACATGGGGGAAGGCAGATGGGCAAAAGGCATACACATCTCCTTCACATCTCCTTTTTATAAGATCATTAAGTCCTTACATGGGCTCTGTCCTCATAACTAATCATCTCCTAAATCCATAAACCAGTGTTTTTCAACATTTTTATCTCACAACACACTGGAACCTATAAACTTCCATAGCACACTTAAATTATGTTCATCAAAAAAAGAGCAAAAAATGAGAATATACTTACTGTGCTTTAAACTCGATTGTATGTGAAGCCTGCACACTGTACCCCATGTCTGAATTATTGTACACAGCTATGACTCAATAAAAAAATAAAAAAATAATAATAATAATTTAATTAATGATCTTTAAAAAATTTTGCAGCACACCTAAGATCCTCTCATGGAACCCTGGTAGAAAAATCGCTGCCCTAACATCTTAATACTGTCACATTTGTAATTAAGTATCAATGTATAAATTTTGGAGTAATGCATTTAGTCAAAACTTAGGGAATGAGTAAGCGAACACAGGAAGTGATGGTACAGCATTCCAGCTATTAGGAACAACCTATTCAGAGACATGGAAATTTAAAAACATTCACAAACGTGAGTCTGCATGTAGTTGAAGAACAGGAGGGAAGAAGATGAGACTGCAAAGATAAATGGAGATCTGATCATGAGAAGCCCCACCTGTGACCTTATGATCAAGATTACCTCTTCTGAGCTATGATCTTTTACTGAAGGTTTTCAAGCAGAGGAGGCATCTGTAGTGTAAAGATCATAATGGAAACACTATGGAGAATGGGTTAGAAAAGGTTTGAAACATGATTCAGAACCAATACAAAGGAATTTTTAAAATTCAGAGAAGAAATAATGAGAGTCTGCTCGACCAAGGCAGTGAGAGTAGTGGTGGAAAAGCAGTAAAATACACACAATTGTTTAAGAAAGAACATCGATACTCAGTAACTACAGAAGGGGAGAGAGGATACAGGGGCTGTCCATAACGAATCCACGCACAGTCCATATGGTAGACTAGCAGCGCCGTCAATATAGATATATTTAATCGATAATATAGTTGAGGAATGGTACAAATATCAATATAAAAATAACAATTTCCAGTACCTTTATCTTAGCTAATGAACTACTATTTAAAAATGAGAAGCCACGGGCATCTTTCGTCTGCTCTCTCTTGCAGTGAGATCTTACCTCACAATTCAGGGATAAACTTAAAAAATTTTAAAAAGCTTTAAAAGTTAACAGACTTGCTCAAAGTCACTCACCTAAAAGTAGCAGAACTGGAAATCAAATGTAGTTCTTGTCTTGGCTGGGTAGTTCTTTTGATCATAGAGACTCCATGAAATTGCACAGTCTGTTCATTGCACAAGGTCACCAGGCAAGTAACTAAGTGGGAACTAAATTCTCCCCTATGCTCCACTGGCCACACCCTGAACAATAATCTAAACCTGTGTATAAAATTTTGAGGAAGCACCTTTTCTTAATTCATGGAAACATTCTTCCAGTAAACAAGCTATGCACCCTCAGAACTGTCTTCTTATAGGGGTGTATTGTTAGAATTTGGACAAAGTTACCAAAGCCAGCTTGGTCTTGAGGAGGCCCTCCTCATCCATTGTATTTTAAGAACTTGCTTAAAGTTCCAGGTACATGTTGATCTGCTATGATAAAAATCAAATGAAAACTGTCCCCAAACTGGAAGTATGGAGAGAGGGGAAGTGGAGATATAACTCTGAATTCATATGTAGGACACGACTTAGTTAGAAATTTCCTACACTTTGTTCCAAATGGTAGTTATATCCTCAAATTGGAGAATACAAGCAACTAATAACAGAAATTGTCATTAGCCTACTGCACCTAAAATCAATTACAAATCATACATCCACACACACAAACACACACACATGCATAGCTTCTTCAGGGCACAATTATTCTGAAACTAGAGCAAAAAAAAGAAAAAAATCCACACACAGAGTGTGGCTGTAGAGCATATATACAGAATATGATTCAGACATAACGAAGAATAAAAACCCCTTTGCTGGTAACATATAGTATTTTTATTTTATATTACCTACAAATTTATGACTGAATTTCTATATTAGGTTGACATTCCATATTTTCCATAACTATTAGTCTTCATGATAAAGATGACTCATAATCAGAGAAGTGAGTTCTTCTATAATGGTGTGAATATTTCATTTTGAATAAAGAACATAATCAATTCCACGTTGAATGAGAAATCATAATCATACACAACACTATGCAAAAACCACGAGGTTGTCTTTCTCTGCACCACACTAAAATATGAGGTATATGAGGCTATTCGTCATATAGATATAAGAATGAGCATGTTCTTTTCTATTTAAGATACACTTCTGTGCTTCTCCGAAGTTTCAGAACTATTATTAATTAATTATCTATACATATAGATATGTATCCACAGAGATCATATAACTGGATATAAAAATATTTTTAACAGCTTACTCTAGAATTATATTAATGTAAGTTCTTATTCTTGTTCCTAATAACACTATTCAGGCTAGAATCTCCATAACCAACCACCATTGAAAGTTATTCTAATCTTTGGGAATATAAGTACTAAAGACATCATTGTGTTAAGAAGCCAATTTCTGACTAAATTTAGCTGGCCTGTAACTTGCTTTGGCTAACAGAATCACACAGGTACATATCAGGGGCCTTACACATGCGAGTGCATTTTGGCTGGCTTCTATGTGAAGACTAGAACACATAGATGAAGAACATATAAATTCAAGTAGTAGCCTGAGGTCAAACCCAAATGACCTACACCAGGAAATGAAGGCACCTCCCTTCCTTCCTTCTGCTATCAGAGCTTGCCCTTCTAATGGTCGACCAAGACAAAGGAAGTCCCAAGGTTGTATCGCCTTGGGTATTTACATAGGAACCAAACATACTGGCATTTCCACCCTTTGACTAAATAGTATCATAAGAGTACCAGTATCACGGGGTAGGGAAGTATATCTCTTCCCACTTTCATGCATTTTAAGGTCAAATGACAAGAAATTTGAGAATAAAATCCAATCCGCTGAAATCTTTTCCTAGGTAAAGAAACAGATTACTGTGCCTCGTGTCCAAGGCTAAGGCAGCTTCCTGGGTCTGGCTGCATGGGCATATGACCTGCAAAGTCACACAAGGCCCCCTACTTAGAAAGATCCTGTACTTGATGTAATGCTCTGTTATCACTTTTGTAGAAGTCTTAATCATTTCAGCACAAGGAACCCAGCACTCTCATTTTGTACTGGGCCCTGCAAATTATGTAGCTGGACCTGCCACTTTATTCTTTTCTCCCTCCCTCTTCTTTCCCCTTGCTGTCTTATGTACTGAGAACTCTCGCCAATGCTGGGAAAACAGTAAAAATAATTGACAAGGACCTCATTTTGCCACAGTGTACTACATGTCATTTATCATCATGAGTAAAAGGAGGGACTCTTGGGCCATGCTATTTGTTATCAAATCTCGTTCTGTCATTCCTTCACGTCTTTCACACCTACCACTTTGTGACACTGGGAAATTGACTTAACATTTCTGTATTCCAAATCTATTTATATACCAGAGATAATGCCATGATAGCTTCTACTTCCTAAAGTTGTTGTGAGGGCTGAGTGTGTTAAAATCTGTAACACCGAACTTCAAATACAGGAAATACAAAATAAATTAAGTAAATTATATCAAGATCGTTATTATTTTGCTTACTGGGGAAATTTATCTTCCTTAATCTCTTTTCAGCACTCTAGTCATCATCCTGTATAGTTGCCTATTTAGTTTCTCCCACTTAACTGGCTACTTCCCACTGCCTATAAGACAGCTCCACTCTTACGGAAATTTGAATGAAGATATTCAAACCTATCTACTTATACGGTTTACTCACTTATTCTGTGAGATATATGATGCTTTAAAATGCTATAAATAATGTTTTGAATTTTATTGTTTCAATAAGGAATTTGTGAACTAATCTTGGGAGGCAAGGGAGCCTGCTGGGGCAGAACTAAAAAGACATTACAGTGTAGGTCTCAGCCCCAGTACCCTCAAGGAGCATCACTTCCCCATAGAAGGTTGCACTCTCAGCCCAGGGTTGGATCCTAGACAAAGAAGTTCTCAGCCCACGGTGCCATTGGATGGGAGTTCAGCTTATTTGAGCTCTTTGTTGCTGGCAGGTACCAGAAGAAGACTGTAGAGCAGGGGAGGAGGAGGAAGAGGAAAACCCATTACTGATAGCGAGACTATTAATCTCAGAAGGCCCAGTCTACACAGTTAAACTTTCTGACTGGGTGGGACCACTTCTTTGGCAGCTTTCTAAAGAAGAGGACTTTTGATCCCCGCCAAAATAGCTACCTTACCAGCTTTTGTGGAGACTGAAGGAAAACTCAACTGAGACCAGCCTGCCCAGCCTTACTCCGTCACCAGTCTCTGCTGTACTGGAGAACTCACTTGGAAGTTCCAGAGCCTGACCCACCCCCTGGGGCATTAGAGTGCTTATCCTCAGTGGCTACAGCTGGTTCCACTTACCATAAAATGCCACAGAACCTGGTTCTTTCTAGCAACCACTATCTATTGAGAGGGAGGTCCTCTTGCACAGCCCTTTGCAGCATTTATTAACACAAATATACAGAGATTCAACTGGTCATGCTAATATAATTCACTCTGTTAAGAAAACCATGGGACTGGGGAAAGAGAAAGAATTTCAAAAACATCCATCCTCCCTCATCAAAGAAAGACAAGTGATCTGCTCCCACACACATCTCATCACTGTTACAGCCTATACATAACTAGCAATCAATAAAATTACACATGAAAAGTATCTATAACCAGGACGTCCGTCCAGAACCCAGTGCCATCAAAGCACTTACAAGCAAATCCAAAGGTTCTTACCCAACATATGCTACTAACACAGAGACGAGTGAGAAGGGACCATAAAAAAAAAAAAAAAGTAAACAAAAGAAAATCCAAAAATAAGAAGCAAAAGCTGCTCCAGCTGAGAAGAAATCACTAAAAGTATCAAAAATCAGAGAGAAAAGACAAACCAAGAAAGTAACACCGGCTCTCTAGCAATGGATACCAACAAAAATGAAAATGTTAAAATCACAGAAAAAAAATTCTAAATATGGAATATAAGGAAGCTTAATAAAATCCAAGAAAAAACAAACAAATAAACAAAAACCTCAAAGACTTCAATAAAATAATTCAGGAAATAAATGAAAAAAATCACTAATGAGATTTATTATCATTTTTATGATAATAAAATCATATTATTATGATTATCCTCCACTGAGGATAAGCACTCTAATGCCCCAGGGGGTGGGTCAGGCTCTGGAACTTCCAAGTGAGTTCTCCAGTACAGCAGAGACTGGTGACAGAGTAAGGCTGGGCAGGCTGGTCTCAGTTGAGTTTTCCTTCAGTCTCCACAAAATCTGGTAAGGTATCTATTTTGGCAGGGATCAAAAGTCCTCTTTTATCATTATTTATTAAATAATGATATTTATTAAAAAAAACAAATAGGACTTTAGGAAATGCAAAAGTCATGTAAAGAAATAAAAAATAGAGAGGGAAGTTTTAGCAATAAACTACACCTGGCAGAAGAAAGAATCCCACAGCCTAAGGACAATTCTCTCAAATTAACTCATCCAAAAATAAAGAACTGCAATTAAGAGGAATGAACAAAGCCTATGAGAAACATGGAATTATGTAAAATGACTATATACAAGAATAATAGGCATCTCAGAGAGAGAAGAACAAAATACACAGGAGACAGAAAATCTATTTGAGGAAGTAATTAAGGAAAATTTCTATGGTCTCACTATACTGCAAAGAGACAGTCACTAAGGCAAATAGTCATCAAATTGGCCAAAGTCACCATGAAGGAGGAACTCCTTTGAGCTTTGAGGTGAAAATACAAAGGAAAACCTAGCAGGCTAACTACAGACTTCTCAACTGAACACTTAAATCCACAAGACATTTGGTCCCCATCTTCAGTCTTCTTTAACAGAACAACTGCCAGCCTAGAATTTTGTACCCTAAAAAACTAAGATTCATATATGAAGGAGAAATAAAAGATTTTCTAGACAAGAAAACATTGAGGGAACTTGTCAAGAACAGGCATGCCATGCAAAAAAATACTCAGACCTGAATTATACATGGAACAGCATAATAGTCAACCACCAATGCAAAACCATGCAAATGCTAAAATTCAGAGAGTACATAAAACAACAGCACAAGTAAAAGAAAGCAGTACAGTACTACCCAATAAGATGAATAGAACAGCATCCCTCCCATCAATTTTATCAAACAACATGAAAAATCAGAATGCCCCATACAAGTGACATAGGCAGGATTAATAGAATAAAAATAATACAATCCAAATATCTGTTGTCTACAGGAAACACATCTGATCCACAAAGACTCATACAGACTCAAGGTGAAGAGATACAAAAAAATATTCCATGAAAATGGAAAGCAAAAGAAAGCAGGCATAGGCAATCTTCTATCAGATGAAACTGACTTAAAATGACCAACAGCAAAGCAAAAGATGGTCATGATATAATGGTAAAGAAATCAATTCTGTAAGAACATAATGAAATCCTAAACATTTATTACCTAAGACAGATACACCAAGATTCATAAGCAAATGCTACCAGATCTAATCAAGGAGAAAAACAGCAGCACTGTAATTGCCAGGTACCTCAATGCCCCACTGACAGAACTGGACTTATAATCCAAGCGGAAAATAAATTAAAAAGAACTAGACTTACATGGGACTCTGGAACAAATTAGCCTAACAGACATTTACAAAACATTCTACCTCCAAACTACTCAATATATGTTCTTATCATCAGCACATGAAACGTTCCATAAGATTGATCATATTGTAATCCACAAACCATGTCTCAATAAATTAAAAAAAAAATTGAAATCATAACATGCAACTTTCCAGACCATGGTGGAAAGTAAACTTAGAAATTATCTATTCAGGCCAGGCTCAGTGGATTGCACTTGTAATTCCAAGACTTTGAGAGGTTGAAGTGGGAGGATCACTTGAGACCTGGAGTTCAAGACTAGCCTGGGCAACATAGTGAAAACCTTGTCTTTTTTTTTTTTTTTTTTTTGGCTGTTTTTGGCCGGGGTTGGGTTTGAACCCACCACCTCCGGCATGTGGGGTCAACACCCTACTCCTTTGAGCCACAGGCGTTGCCCCTGTTTACTCTTTGGAAGTCATCTACTACATTTCACTACTTTTCCCTTGAATCTCAATTCAGAAATCACCAAACATTCCTTTATTGATCAACAATTTAGGCTTGAGGTGCCTCTGCTGTTATTACTCAACACTGCCACTGTAGCACAAATGCAGTGAAAATAACACAAATAAATGAGTTGGCTGTATTCCAATAAAACTTTATTGACAAAAATAGACCGCATGCAGGTGATGTTCTGACCCCGCAGTTGAATTACCACTGCTCTATTTCTTTGAACAATTGATCTTGCCAATTTAATTTTGATTTATCACAGAATTTATCACAGAATCTCTAAGTAGGTGAGCATAGAGGGCAACTTTGGTTTTGCCCGCTTGACCTCCATTCTTCTTATTGTTAATAGCCCCATGATGTTCCTTGGGACCTCCCTCCAACGATGATCCATGCTTTAAATGGCCATCAGGGTTTACTTGGGACGGGAGATGAAGCAATGAGGGCATCAAAACCAGTCAGAGCCAATGAGGCTTATTGTAGGACATTTGTAAAACTCTTCAGAGAAAAAGTTCATCCTGTTTCTACTAGACTTGAAACTGATAAAATGTGTATCTGAAGTTACCAGGGGCCTGCCTGTATGAGCGTGAATCTAACATAGAAACAAGGAGTTGGGTGAGACTCTGTCCCAATGGCATTATTTAAGCCCATGGATCCACCTGTGTGTGAAGCCAGAAACATTTGAATTACATAAGAAAATGCATTCTCTTTTTCACTAGTGGTAGTTTAAGTTGGTTTTCTGTCTTCTGCATGCAACAAGTACTAAGAAAAATACAAAACAAATTGCTGCAATTTCGTAAGCCTTCTAATTCCTGCTCTGCGATGCTGTCTGCCCAAGTGAGCCTTGACTTACACTTCTATGTGGCCAAGAAATAGTAACATAATGTCCTTCTGCCACCATGTTCTGTCTAAGGCAGCATTCATCATATGAATGGAAAAAAATAGTAAAACTTGAAGCTATTCACAGCTCATCAAATACAATGCTCTATTTTTATCTATCTTTTTATTGGAAAAGTTAGTCATCTCATATTACTCTAAATAAGTTCAGATCTTGTATCATAAAGCAGAGGACAAAAACTGAATATGTATGAGGAAAGAAACATTATGCTACATTTGGGAATCACTAATTGACATTTCCAGTAAAATCTGCCTTTAATTTTACTATAATACTTCATGCCCACATCATTAAATATAGCAATTAAACGCAGGTTACTTTTCTATTGATCTTCTTTACACAAATATACATGATCACACTTTGGCTCTTTCCCTATAATCGCAGATGTAATCTATTAGTTTCTAAAGACAGGACTGGATTGACAATAATTCTGGAGAAAAATTCTAGTCACATTAAGGTCTAAAATCTAATAGGAATAATTCTTCCATTTGATTTCGTGTATTATGGTAGTCTATCTTGTAATCACCTTTATATTCGTCTTCTCACCCGATATTAAACTTCAATTTTCCGTAAGGTAGAGATGTGCATCACTATTTTGAGCCCCTGCAGGAGCTGTCATCATTTCTACTCTGTAGAAAGGAGTCAGTGCCTATTTAATTTAATAATCTTTCTTTATAAGATACATTCAGATCATTCACTGACATCGATATAAAGAGCTGGAAGGCAAGCCGTACCATTTTGGACAAATGAGCTATGCACCCTCCTTATCTCTTGCCAGTAAGTTCTGTTCTCCTTCAGGTTCCCCTTAAGATAGACCAGAGAGACAGCAGGTTCAAGTCCAGGTATTAGAAACAATGGTGAAGATGAGGAAAGCGACCCATGGAAGGAAGGACAGCCAGGAAAGAGGGATTATTAAGCTACTGCAGAGGGTGACTTGCGCTAAGTTGCTTGGAGAAAAACTTGAGAAAAAGAGGTAAACCCCTATCAGAGAATTATACCACTCTGAGCATGGGAGTCGGAGTATTTATGCACTAAGTCCCTGCAGCCATGGCTTTAGAGCTCACACTTACAGGTAATTCCCTCTCCCTTCCACACTCCCTCTTCCAAAAGACTCAGACACAGAAATAGTGTAGCAGCTGGACATTCTCCTGAGTACCCCAAAATGCAGGGTCTGAGCAATACAGGTGAGACACTGGGGCACTGTCTGCTATACCCATTTTGTCTCCTTTTTTTCTACCTGTTCTGTACAGTATTCTAAGAAGTTTTTTAAAATTACCTAACTTATTAAGCTTATTTGAAAACCTTCTCCCTCTTTGATTTTACCAAATCCAAAATTTCTTACCTGATTTTCCTTTTTCATTTTGTATTATGTCCCTCTCCAGAAAAAAATGTGAAACACAATGAAAATAAACAAAAAACAAAATCCACACAAAAAGTCATTCTAAATTTGAGATACACATCTGCATTAAAGATGCGGACATTGCGTGTTAATGATTTTCCAATGTATTAGGTTTTTTTCCTTTCGCCATGAAACACAGAAAATTCACTAACCAGAGAAGGTCCTCAATGGCTATTAAAGGCTCGCATATGTTTTTGAAATGTTTAAACTGCCACCCCATGCTTTTAGTGTCTATTATTTATGTTTCCTATTTATTTTTTGAGACAAGAGTTCACCCCGTCACCCTAGCTAGAGTGCTGTGGCCTCATCGCTCACAATAACCCCAAACTCCAGGCTCCAAGTGATTCTCTTGCCTCAGTTTTTCATTTTTAGTAGAGTGCGGGGGTTTCACGCCTGCTCAGGCTGATCTCAAACTCTCGAGCTCAAGCAATCCACCAGCCTCAGCCTTCCAGAGTGCCAGAGTAAGAGGTGTAAGCCACCACACCCACCCTTGAGTGTCTTTTTAGCAATATTAAACTTGAAAAATCTTTCATCTTCATTAAATGTCATATTTTATTTATACATACTTGTCACGACCCCTATGGCACTGGTCTCGATCGCCGCAGGAAGGTACCAGGTGTGACACAGATTAGAAGTACAAGGTTGCTGGAGGCGGACTAATCTTAGCTGCAGAGTAGCCCCAAGCCCCCTCCGCAATGACTATTTATTATTAAGGTTATACACAACAGGTGTGGAACGTTAAGGTAATTACATAGGAGGCCTGCCTGCGTAAGGATGGCCACGTGCTCTCCTCACGTGTTCTTTCCCCACAACCCTCGTGAAGAACTACTAAGCATCAATGTTTAACACATGCTTACTAGTGAGTGACCCACCTTATTTCATTCCAGAACACTGAGTTACTTGGGGGATTGCCCTTAAGTCACAAAACATCTCTAGGCTTGCCAGGAGACTGTCCTGTTCTCAGCATTTCCTTTTAATGTGATAAAAATCAGTAACTGTCCTTTGCAAGCATGGTGTCCATTGCTCTACACATATTTATTTGTATAAATAAATTGCCATATTTGTACCTTAAAAATGGAAAGAAAACATTTTATTTCATCATTATTTTAGCAAATAAAAATAATGTAATTTCTACTTTAGAAATGTCACAACCCCAGTCCATAATCTTAAATGAATATTGTAATTGTAATTCAACACTGCAACTAAATTCTAGCCCCCTTTCCTCTTCTCTTTATTACATAATAGAGCATTCTATGTAAGAGCTCAATATACTTAACTTCTATCAACAAATTCGGTAACATATCTTGCTACTGTAATTTATAAAGAAAACAGTTTGCTTTCCCAAGCACAGGTCTTGAGGCAACAGCACGCCAGGTAATTCTGCAGCTTTGTGCTGTGGAAAATTCTGGTCCAGAGGAGCCTAATTAGCATCGGCCTTTCCGCTCCTGTTCTCTGGCCTTGCTTGACCTGCAGCAACTTGTTTTCCTTCCAAGAGCTGCAGGTTAGGGTGGACTGCAATGAATTGATCGTGTAAGAAGATCAACCAGCTATCCCTCTAATCTCAAAAGGTAGCGAAGTAGTAATCGACTTAACCATCTGCTAACTTGAAAAGTGCAAACCTCACTGTTGAATAACTGACGTTTTGTGATGTAGCTCTTAAAGTATATTTATAGTAATGAATATAGGTCAGGATCACTCTGAAAAGTAAAAATATGTTCATTTTTATAAAGCAAACTTCCTTTTTTTTAAATGTTATTTTTATTTATTTATTTTTAATTTTTTTTTTGGCAGTTTTTGGCCAAGGCTGGGTTTGAATCCGCCACCTCCAGCATATGAGGCGGGCACCTTACTCCATTGAGCCACAGGCGCCACCCAGCAAACTTCCATTTTTAAAAGGAATCCGAATCTATTCACACATTTCTAGGCATTTTCTACGCATATACACAAAACAGAATAACACTACACACACTGTATTGTTATAGGACCTCCTTTTCTCTCTTCATTCACCAAAAACCCTCTTCCATGTCAATAAATGCAGCTCACATCATTTTAATGACTGCATATTACGGTGTAGCATGAACATACCAGTATTCACTTACTCATGTTCATTTCTATATTGCATACAATATTATAGATTTTGATATGTGCATATATCTTAGAAAATACTCAAAAATACACATAATACTCAAAAAGCATATGTATTTATGTGCCAGGTGCTGTTCCAAAAACCTTAGCAATATTAACTAATTTAAATCTCCTAAAACTCTATGAGATGGATACTATTCTTGCTTCCACTCTACAAATGAAACTGAGGCATAAGGAGACTAAGTGAATACTTCACACAGGTAATCAGCAAATGTCCTATTGTCTAGCCTAGGCAGCTTCACTCCAAGAGTTGTGCTCTTACCCACAGCAGTAAGTCAACTCAGGGCATTTATCTCTCAATATTATGCTTCACATTTAGTTATTAAATTCCTTAAAATGTTATACATACTATCAATTTTCCCCCCAGAAAATGTGAACCAATTTACAATCTATTCAGCAACACATACCAAGAATAACATTAGACAATATCAGACTTGTATGTTTTGCCTTACTGACAGGTAGTATTTTTGTGATTTTTAATTTCTACTTATGTACTTAATAGTTCTCTGATACATCTAGTAGTCACATCAGATGGATGCCCTGTTGAAGTAAAGTAACACCTGCATTTGATTTTGCATTCACTTAAACGATGTAGGCCAATCATATGCATATAACTGCACTTAAACTTCTAAAACTTCTACATAGGCAAACAATAAGCTAACCATTTATCTGACAATCCACAAAATATTAATAAAGTTTAGTCTTAAATAACATAAAAAATATTGCTAAAATAACTGTATGCTACCGTATAGCTTTTTTTTATTAAATCATAGCTATGTATTATTGTATAGCTTTTAAAAAAATAGTGAGCCCCACATTATGCATCTTTTAAACTTGCACAGAAAAATATCCCCTAGGCAGAAGTTTTCTACTTTGAATTTTACTAGTCACCCTATTAATTTATACTGTAGCCCACCACTATTCAATAGAAATGTAAAATAAGCTACATATGAAATTTATGTAGCCACACTGAAAAAGAGATACATGTAAAATTAATTTTAATAAGTAATTCATCACTTGAACATGTAATCAATATAATTAAAATGACATTTAATATATAATCAACATATAAATTAATGGTGAATTTTACTTTTCCTAGTACTATGTCTTTGACGTCCAGTATGTATTTTACACTCATAGCACATACTACCTACATTTCAAGTAATCAATAGCCAAATATGGCCAATCACTGCTATCTTGGACAATGCCTTTTGGGGCTCCAGCTTCCCTCCCTCCCCTTTTCTCACTTTCAAATACCTTTCTGGTGTACTAAAAAGATGTTAATAGGTAAGTAAGAATAGATGTTTCTAAGAAACTACATGCTCTCAATAGCGCTATTTGAAAATTTCTATCTATTTTGATTCTTTTCAGTTTTGAGGCAATAAATTGATAGCCTCATTCTCATTTGACAATATCATCACATCCAAAAATCTACGATCTTTGGCATTCTTTCAAGAACTCTTGTTTAAACACTAAGTCCTGGCCCTAGAAATGTTGCTGATCAGCTCTGTGAACTTCAGCAACCCAAGCTACCTGTTTCCATCTTTGTAGGAAATACATAGTGTAGGTAAAACAATGAATTAGGCTTTCAGCAAAAAAATCCTTTCTTGGTTCATATCCTGTTTTGCTGACAATGAACTAAGTGACCCTGAAAAAAATCGCAGAAGCTCTCATTTTCCCCATCTCTGAAACGGAGATGATAGTAATCAACTGAGGTGGTATTAAAAGTATATATTCTCTATTTCATGTTGAACACTCAGTTACATTTAACACTGAACAAATATGAAATGTGTATTCCCTCATCTATAAAATAAATACTTGAACTAGAGTGTCCCCTAAGATTCTTTCAAATTAAAATATTAAACAATTTAGTGAAATTTTTAAAGCCATAGCATGTGGATAATAGAAGTAAATCTCAAAAAAAAAAAAAAGAAAAAGAAAAGAAAATCCCTTCGCTTACTTCCCACAACAGAGGCTGGCAGGTTCGTTTTGTTTTCCTGATGGGTGTATGAACAGCAGCATGGGTAGAGGGCAGAACAACAGGCTTTGCTCAGACATGAGGTAGGGCACTTCTCAGGGGCAGCAGAAGAGGTAATATTCTACAGACTCAACCGCTGCTAAATTCTGGGCACCAACCCATCAGAACAGCTCCTGTGATCAATCAAAAGGGAGGGCAGCCCCAAATAAACTCTTGATTATGGTCACACCTGGGTCTCCCAGCAAGCAGGCAGTGGAGGGGGAGCTTGAGCTCTCACAACTTAGTTAATGTATAATCTTCACCAAGTACAGCTTTCTTATCTGTAAATGGGAGTGTGTTCATAAGAGGGATTATCTATAGATAATTAACTTTTTTTAAATTTATTTATTGTTATTTATTTATTTATTTAGAGACACAGTCTCAGTCATCCTGGGTTGAGTGCTGTGGCATCATCATAGCTCACAGCAACCTCAAACTCCTGGGCTCCAGCGATCCTCTTACCTTAGCCTCCCTAGTAGATGAGACCAGACACTTGCTACAATGCCTGTCTAGTTTTTTGATTTTTAGTAGAAATGGGGCTTACTCTGGCTCTGGCTGGTCTCAAACTGCTAGGCTCAAGTGATCCACCCACCTCTGCCTCCAGGAGTGCCAGGATTACAGGGGTGAGCCATCACACCCAGCACGGATAAAGAAATTTTAAATGAATCTAGTTAAATATTATCCCAAATATCCTTATTATAGCAAACAAAGATTTGATTGAAACTTATCTTTAACTGAAAACTATGTACGTTTACTTTATCTTATAATTAGCAAAATTAATTTATAATATTTTAACTCAGAACAAAGAATCAAGAATTGATTGTTTGGAAAGGAAGAGATTTGGGGTTATCTTTTTGCCAAAAAAAAAAAAAAAGAAAGAAAGAAAAAAGAAAGTGACAACATTTTTCACTTCAATGATGCCTCTGACAGCACAAATATAAAGGTCATTTTGGTATCTAATAACACAGGTTTTCTTAAGTTATCCTAAGAACTGCTCTTCATTTTTTGTTTTATCATTTTCATTAGAAACCTAATTGCCACACCTACGGTGTACCTTACAAGGGTACACGTGAAATTTACTAGGTGTAGAATATAAAGGTCTTAACACAATAACTAAGAAAATGCCATGAAGGCTATGTTAACCAGTTTGATGAAAATACTTCAAATTGTATATAAAACCAGCACATTGTACCCCACGATTGCATTAATGTACACAGCTATGATTTAACAAAAAAGAAAAAGCAAAAGAAACCTAGTTGCCATAGGTAACACTGTATTTATTTTGTATTTTTCAATATTTACTGTATAATTGGTTAGAAAATAATGAACGACAGAGGGGGGCGCCTGTGGCTCAGTGGGTAAGGCGCCGGCCCCATATACTGAGGGTGGCGGGTTCAAACCCAGCCCCGGCCAAATTGCAACAAAAAAAATAGCCGGGCATTGTGGTGGGCGTCTGTAGTCCCAGCTACTCAGGAGGCTGAGGCAAGAGAATCGCCTAAGCCCAGGAGTTGCAGGTTGCTGTGACGCCACGTACTCTACAGAAGGCAATAAAGTGAGACTCTGTCTCTACAAAAAAAATTAAAAAAAAAAAAAAGAAAGAAAAGAAAAGAATGAACGATCTGCAAGTTCAGGCAGTTATGTTAGTCAGAGAGTGTTGTTAAAATAAAAATTAATTGTATTAGTCCTCCCTTTACTAGTTAGTATTTTCATCTTCTTAAAATTTGCTGCTTCCCTGCAAAACCCCATAGCTCTGCGTGTGTGAATAACAAGTACTTGTATAATAAGAACTTGTAGATAAATCACCTGTGGATCTAGGAGGACTAAATAAAATACTGTCCCCTAGAACATGACAGGGATGTAGGAAAAGCCACATGCTAGTCGTCTTCCACCTTACTTCACTGGGCGGGAGGGGCAGATACCGGTCTTTGAACAGAAGTGCATGGAAACACCAGGCAGGAAGAAAAGTGGGTGTCCCCTCCCTTGCCCTTTCTATGGGGACAATATCTCAAACTGCCAGAGACTCAGCCAAAAGTAATTTTTTAAATGCCCAGCCATTTGATGATATGGAAAGGCATTTCTTAAAAATAAAATTAATTTTATATTTTCTGCAGCTTACATGTATTACAACTGTCTGAATATGTGTAAATGAAATGCATTCAGGATACATTTAGTTCTGAATCACATGTCATGTCTCCTATCATTTTTATGTCTAAACAGTTTTCATTTCCTTATAAGAAATTTTGTATCATTGTACTACTTCTGGTTCATGTGCGCCTCATTTTTTAAGAAATAAATCCATACCACAAATAAACGGATCTCTGTATGGAAAAAAAAATGCTTCCAAATCAGAGCAGATGACACATTTATCTCTAACTAAGGTAAACAAAATGGTATATTAGAACTGTGAAATTACCTAGACACCTCTGAAGGCTTATTTTTAATAAAGTTACAAAAGTGTTGGAAAGTAGAGGTTCACATTAAAATTGTTAAAAAGTAACTAACTCTTGGGAGGAACTTACAATTTCAGTTCACCACCGTTAGGTTTTTAAATGTATTGATAAACATGCTTAAATTCACTGTTCTCCAACTTAGTTGTTTTTGCGTATCAGTTCACACTATGAAAGTTTAAAAATCTTAACTAACCACATAAAAATCATGCAAAAATCATCTTATTCCTAATACCCACTGTGCCAAAACAAAATGGCAGTAAGGAGGGAATGTTAGGATCGTGCAAGTGTCGGAGACACGGTTCTGTCAGGGTATTAGTCCTTCTGCAGGAATGCATTCTTTCTGGAAGCCCCAGGATCCATTATCAGGACTTACCAGCTGATAGAGGCTGCCCACATTCCTCGACTCATTGGTCCTTTCCATCTTCAAAGCCACCAATGGCCAGTTGAGTCTTTTCCATCACGACCACTCTGCCTCTAATTCAGCCATCACGTGTCCTTGTTTAAATATATATCCCTCCCCACTCTTTCACATATTTGTAATTATATTGGAGTAACTAGATAATTCAAGATAATCTAGCTCCCCTTTTAAGATCCTGCACTTAATCACATCTACAAAGACTCTTTTTATCAGGTCCAGGGAAGGACACAGATATCTTTGGAGGATTTGTGCCTATCATCGTCAGATAAATGCAATGCTGTTATTTCCTCTGTCATGTAATCTTTCATTCTTTCTCTCTCTCTCTTTTTTTTTTTTTTTTTTTTTTT
>CAUYRH010012892.1:0-24736 GCA_963574655.1 Perodicticus potto | reverse complement strand
TTGAAGAGCAATGGAGACAATGGGCAACCTTGCCTGGTTCCTGATCTAAGTGGAAATGATTTCAATTTAACTCCATTCAATACAATATTGGCTGTGGGTTTGCTGTAGATGGCCTCTATTAGTTTAAGAAATGTCCCTTCTTTTCCAATTTTCTGAAGTGTTCTGATCATGAAGGGATGCTGGATGTTATCAAAAGCTTCTTCTGCATCAATTGAGAGAATCATATGGTCTTTGTTTTTTTAATTTGTTTATGTGATGAATTATATTTATAGATTTACATATATTAAACCATTCTTGGGACCCTGGGATAAAACCCAGGGGGTCTTGGACATGGTGTATAATTTGTTTGATGTGTTGCTGGATTCTGTTTGTTAGGATCTTGTTGAATGTTTTTGCATCAATATTCATTAGTGATATTGGTCTATAATTTTCTTTTCTTGTTGGGTCTTTTCCTGGTTTGGGGATCAAGGTGATGTTTGCTTCATAGACTGCGTTGTGTATTAGTCCTTCTTTTTCTATATTTTGGAAAAGGTTGAGTAATATAGGTACTAGTTCCTCTTTAAAGGTTTGGTAGAATTCTGATGTGAAGGCATCTAGTCCCAGGCTCTTCCTTTTAGGGAGATTTCTATATAGTTGATGCTATTTCAGAACTTGACATAGGCCTGTTCAACATTTCCACTTGATTCTGGCTAAGTCTTGGAAGGTAGCGTGCTTCCAAGTATTGGTCAATTTCTTTCAGATTTTCATATTTCTGAGAATAAATTTTCTTGTAATTATCATTAAGGATTTTTTGAATTTCTGAGGAGTCTGTTGTTATGTCATCTTTACCATTTCTGATTGATGAAATTATAGATTTTACTCTTTTTTTCCTGGTTAGATTAGGTTTGTCTATTTTATTGACCTTTTCAAAAAACCAACTTTTTGATTTATTGATCTGTTGCATAATTCTTTTGTTTTCAATTTCATTTAATTCTGCTCTAATTTTGGTTATTTCTTTTCTTCTGCTGGGTTTGGCATTGGAATGTTCTTCCTTTTCCAACTGCTTGAGATGTCCCATTTAGTTGTCAACTTCCTCACTTTCCAGTCTCTTGAGGAAGGCTTGCAGTGCTATAAATTTCCCTCTTAGGACTGCCTTTGCTGTATTCCAGAGGTTCGGATAATTTTTGTTTCATTATTGTTTTGTTCCAAAAATTTGGTAATTTCCTTCTTAATCTCATCTATGACCCCTCTATTATTCAGCATAAGGTTATTTAGCTTCCATGTTTTTGTATGAATATGCAGATTCCTGTTGTTACTGAGTTCACCTTTCATTCCATGATGGTCTGAGAAGACACAAGGAATAATTTCTATTCTTTTAAATTTGCTGAGGTTAGATTTGTGACCTAAGATGTGATTGATTTTGGAGTATGTTCCATGGGCTGATGAGAAGAATGTACATTCAGTTTTGTTAGGATAAAATGTTCTATAGATGTCTGTTACATCCAAATGTTGAAGGGTTAAGTTTAAATCTAAGATTTCTTTGCTTAGCTTCTTATTGGAGGATCTATCCAACACTGCTAAAGGCGTGTTAAAATCTCTGACTACTATGGAGCTGGAGGAAATCAAGTTGCTCATGTCTGTTAGAGTTTCGCTTATAAATTGTGATGCATTCTGGTTGGGTGCATAAATATTAATAATTGAAATCTCATCATATTGAGTCTTGCCCTTAACAAATATGAAGTGACCATCCTTATCTTTCCTTACTTTTATTGGTTTAAAGCCTATTGTATCTGCAAACAAAATTGCAACACCTGCTTTTTTCTGATTTGCCTGGAATACAGATGGCCATACCTTCACCCTGAGTCTGTATTTATCTCTTAAGGTAAGATGAGATTCTTGTATACAACAGCTATCTGGCCTGAGTTTTTGTATCCAGTCAGCCAGCCTGTGCCCCTTAGAGGGCAATTTAAGCCATTCACATTAATTGAAAATACTGATACACCTGGTAGATTTTTGGGTATTGAGTAACTCCAGGAACTGCAGCTTTCATGAAGCTGTGGGAAGATTTTTATACCTGTCAGTTATAACCAAGAGTAGGGTCATAAAAGTTTCTGCACAGTCTGGAACTTTCATTTCATCCAAATCAGTGATATCCTTATATTGGAATACCCAAGCAGCTTCTAATAAAAGCATTGAGTCCATTTTTTGAAGAACCAATTTTCTCTCCATAGTCAACCATCTCTAAAAACTGATTTCCTCTGATAAAATATGCGTACAATCAGCAAAAGTGCCAGGATAGCCATGAACAGTATGAAGCTCCCTTTCAAATAAGAGCACTTCATCCACCAAATGACGGAAGAGACTGTCATCATACAGCATACAAGGAATATCAGCAGCTAATTTCTCAAGCACCAGCATCATAAGGCCTGGAGAAAATGCAAGCCTTGCATTTAGTGAAGACCCTACTTTCTCTAATATAGGCTGAATCTTCTCATCCAGAAATGGTGTATGATGTACAATCCACATAAATACTTGAGCCAAGTACCATTCAGGCCTGCTGATAACATTAGTCTGCCAGTTCCCTCTGAAATAATATCTGAACCTCTTTTGAAGAGGAGTCAGCATAACCTGAATGGGCAGGATAATAGAAGGGGATGCAAGAAGAGAGTATTTTTCTGGGAGTTGTTTTGGCTCTGTAATTAATTTATCTGAGGTTTGTAGTTTCAAAAGCTGACAAAATAGTGTCTCCAGGTTACTGTACAACTCAGGGCCACTGGCAGGTTGACTTAAGCCAACAGTTTGAGACTGAGGGGGTGCAATTAACGGCCAATGAAGCTGTGCTAAAATTTCCTCAAAATCACTTGTAAGCTTGTCCTTGAGAATTTTATGCCAAAATTTAACTGTGGCTCTCATGAAACTGAGAAGATGAGTACAAGATGATTCCTGAAGCTTGACAGCTTGATGTCAAGCTCTGCCATAGACACTAGAGTAGAGGCTGCCTCCAGTACATTATTGGTCATCAGATACTGATGAATATTATCACTTAGTTCTTCAATTTATGAAATCCATTTAAGGTAAGAGAGATGCCTTTTAATCTCTTCAATTTGGTCAGTCATGGCCCCAAGCTCATCCATACAAGACTGTGCATTCAGCAAATGGCTGTTAATGGAGCTGAAGAAATGAGTATCTTGCTCTAGAAACTTCACTACCTTGTTCATTTCCAACAAAAACTGCAATATTTATGTCACTTTTCTTCTCCATGTTCTTCCTTTTGTCACCACTTTCTGAGAAGCACGGGGCTGCAGGCAACTCACCAATCTCCCCAGCCGGTAGCATCTCGCCTCCACATGAGTCCTCAACATCACAAACTGCCAGCGTAGCCTGCAGAGTCCAGCTCTGGCCAGGGACAGATAACCGCTCAGCCTTGGAGCCAATTTTTGTTTTTTAAATTAGCTAGGAGTAGTGGCTCACCCCTGTAATCCTAGCTACTTGGGAAGCTGAGGCAAGAGGATCACCCAGGAGTTCAAGACTACAGTGAGTTATGATGATGTCGCTGCATTCCAGACTGGGCAACAGAACAAGACCCCAGTGTCTAAAAATAAAATTCCTGAAGTCAATAGTGTTTGTGTAAGTTCTACATGGTCAGTTTATTTATTATAATCGATTATAAGGGCATTGACCTCGATTTGAGCTGTGAGATATTTCAGAGCAAGACATAAAATACATTTGTACAAGAAATTCTATCTCCACTTTAACCCATAGAGGAAAAGTTGATTATCTTAATTATTACCACTCTGTACAGAGTTGGAAACATTTAATATTAGGCTGTCACTAACATAATTAAAGGATTTTTCCCCTTTAGCTGATATTATAAATACTAGCATTTGTCCTAAGTATTCATTTTGAAAAGAAATCTTACAAATTGCAGTAACATTTTCCTTTTGTATAGCTATGAATAACTGATTTAACTCAATTTCATTTTTACTTTGATTTCAAACCCTTCTAACATGCTTTCATTAAATAACTAAATTTCATCCAAATGAGAACTGGTCTCTCCAATTTCATCTTTGTATCTCTCATAAACACATGTTCTTTTGTTAGGCCAACTCAACCACCTGGTGCTGAATATATAATTTGAAGAGAATCTCTGGCATCTGGCATTGACTGTCACTCTCTCTGCATCTGGCTTAGCTGTGATCTTTGTATATTTATGTTTAGTCTCTTCCCTAACATTTTATAAAGATGAGAAACATCAGCTGGATGCAATGGCTCATGCCTGTAATCCTAGCAGATTGGGAGGCTATTGCAGGAGGATTGCTTGAGCTCAGGAGTTCAAGACCAACCCAAGAAAAAGAGAGAGTCCCACCTCTAACTAAAAATAGAAAAAAGTAGCCAGGCATAGTGGCACAGGCCTATAGTTCCAGCTACTTGGGAGGCTAAGGCAGGATTGCCTGAGCCCAGGAGTTTGAGCTTGCAATGAGCTATGATGATGCCATTGCACTCTGGCCAGGGCAAAAGAGAAAGACTCCTATCTAAAAACAAACAAACAAACAAACAAAAGTAATATGAACCAGGAAAAGAGAATGAACAAAAATTAAAGTAACAATGATGTGATATAGGATAATTTTTATAGTATCCAGTAAAAAATGAATACAGAATTAAATAGCAAGTTATAAAAGTGCTTTAAAGTTCAAGAACACACATTTAAGAATTTAGTTGGATATATAAAAATTGCCTACTCCAGATTCCCATTCTTGAGTCATAGGTTGAGATAATTATCGAATTTGGGTTATCTTTTTAAAGAAATAATCTATTCAGTCTGATTTTAAGCAGACCCTTGAGTAGTGGTTTTGGGATTTTTATAGAGCATATAATTTTTTAAATTTGGAGATGGTGAGAAAAATAAAACAGAAAATATAACTGCTGGTCTTACCACCCATGAAAGATAAAGTAGTTGAGTTTCTTAGAAGTATTCAGACAACAAACATTGAGAGGGTTTTGTTTTGTTTTGGTTTTGAGACAGAGTCTCACTATGTCGCCCTTGGCAGAGTGCTGTGACATCGCAGCTCACAGCAATCTCAAACAGTTGGGCTTAAATGATTCTCTTGCTTCAGCCTCCCAAGTAGCTGGGACTACAGGCACCTGCCACAATTCCTGGCTATTTTTTTGTTGTAGTTGTTTGTTGTAGGCCTGGGCTGAGTTTGAACACCTTCCCTGGTGTATGTGGCGGGCACCCTAGCTGCTGAGCTATAGGCGCTGAGACTTGTTTTGTTTTTGAAACAGAGTTTACTCTGTTGCCCCAGGGTAGAGTGCCCTGGCATCATCTTACCTCATAGAAACCTCAAACACCTGGGTTCAAGTAATGCTCCTGCCTCAGCCTCAGGAATATTTGGAACTACAGGTGTGGGCCACCACACCTGGCTAATTTTTTCTATTTTTAGTAGAGACAGGGTCTTACTTTTGCTCAGGCTAGTCTCAAACTCCTGAGCACAAGAAATCCTCTCACCTTGGCTTCCCACATTTTCTTACTATACATTGTATAACAAATGAAAGAATATTATCTACTATGTCCTGAAAAAATATAAGGGGAGTATAGTAGGTAAATATACCTGGACTAATGATAATGGAAATGGAATTTTGGTAGCTTGTGTTATCTGAAAATCTGAAGCCTCACCATTTCCTAAAGAATTGAGTCAAAATTGAGAAGTATTTACTAGCTTAAAATATTCATCAATCAGTGAATGGATAAAGAAAATGTGATATATCTTCACAATGGAATACTATTTAGCCATAAACAGGAATAAAATCTTGTCATTTGTAGCAACATGGACGAAACTGGAGGTCATTATAGTAAGTAAGCCAGGCACAGAAAGACAAATGTCACAAGTTCTCACTCCTATGTGGAAGCTTAAAAAACTAATCTCTGGAGGTCACGAACAAGTGAGCAAAGGAATCCCAATCCAGACAGGAGTCTCTTTCTGTCCCAGTGCTGGGAGACACGGCTGCCTGCAAATCTAAAGTTCTACCTCTTAGTGTACAGGCTTCAAATGAAAGACTGACTTATAATTTTTGGTTCTAATTTTAAAACAAACAGAGGAAGATTCTTATTCTTGAGTTATATGTCCATTCCTGAATCTGTCCACTGTGGCCAAAGACCAGGTCACATTGTGAATTAAGTGATTTTGTTGCAACCATTTGGACAAGAAGAAGGGCCAAATTCTTGAAAAGGTAAACTGGGCACACAGGCTTGCAATTGTTCACTACAGCATACATCGTTTTAGTTTTTATTTTCTGACTAGCCATTAATTGAACTGCAGTGTGTAGTCTCGTATATTTCATTCTGTACTTGTCATGTTACCTATGTCATGAACCTTGACATCATTAATACTTAATGAATATCAGCACATTTTTGCAGCCTATTAAAATTTGTGTAGTAATTTCTCATCCAGCATATGTTACCAATAATTGTCAATTGTCTGTCTAAAGTCTGGCTTTTCCATCTTCATGAGTGGATGATAAAATGGAAAAAGGGTCACAGGCAGAACCTTAATGGAGTGAATTAGAAACTTCTTAAAGGATTGACAATTGTGAACCAACACTTTTTGTACACAATTATTCAACCAGCACTGATTGCTTACAGTGGTTCTCAACCTGTGGGTCCCAACCCCTAAGACCATCAGAAAACACATCCTGAATATCAGATATTTACATTACAATTCATAACAATGAAATAACAATTCATAAGTAGCAATGAAAATAATTTTATGGCTGGGGGGTCACCACAACATGAGGAACTGTATTAAAGGGTTGCAGCATTAGGAAGGTTGAGAACCACTGGAGAAGTAAGTCGTTCTGGAAGCACATAGCTCTAACTGCCAGAGACAGTGAGGTTAGAAGATTCTTCTCTACTTCCCAGTGGTAGAAACTATTTGAGGAGTAGTGTTCCTGCAACACCAAAAAAAGATAAATTCCTGAACAATGACCTGAAATACTATTTCTCCCTTCAAACAGGAGGCAGTGCCTGAAATACCCTATACCATTAAATAGATCTTTATCTCAACAAATCATTTTCCTCATGAAAACAGAGCTTAGAAAGAAGTTTCCAAAAAACGTCAGTTCTGACAGGAAGGACAAAGCCTCTGAAACCTCACGTGGAAGTCGGGCAGGTGCCCTCAGTATGAAGTCTGAAGTTGGCCCCTCAGAATAAGGACTAACCTAAGCCATCTTCCCTGTGTGTGGTGTGAGACCCTCAGCACTCAACAACAACATCATGCTTGGGATGCTCTGATTTTCCTTCGTATTGTATCATTTTGGATAAGTTATGTAATTCAAGGAATTTCTTCCATTGAAATTGGCATAAAGTTATTTGTAATGTCTTCTTTTCTTTTAAATATCTGTAGGATCTCTTGTCCCTTATGGATATTGGTAACTTGCTTCCTTTTTTTTTTTCTTCCATCAGGGTTGACACAGCTGTATCAATTTAATTCATCTTTTCAAAGAACAATATTTTTATTTTATTGTTTTGCTGTATTTTTTTTGTTTGTTTCATTATATTTTATTTTCTGTTTCTCTGATTTCTGCTTTTATTTTTATTATTACCTTCCTTCTGGTTTCTTTGGACTAATTTTTTGTGCAGGTGTTTTTTATGCTTCATTTTTGAGATTAAAACTTGGTATATGGCATTTTATTTTCTTCCTAATATATATTTGATAATATAAAATTTCCTTCTTAGTTTTTGCTAATCTGAAGATGTATCTATTTCACCTTCATACTTGAATGTTTTTTTTTATTATTAGAGAATTCTAGGTTGGCATTTATTTCCTTGAACAACAATTTAGCTGTTTTCCACATGCTTTGATATACTATATTTTCTCTATCATTTAGTTCAAAAAATTGCTAGCTTCCTTGTGTTTCCTTCTTTGAGTTCTTGATTACTTATAATTTTATAGCTTAATTTTAAAGCAGTTGGTGATTTTGTGGTTAGCTTTTGTTAGAGATTTCTAGAGTAATTTCACAATGCTCCAAGAGCATATTCTGAACAATTTCAATCTTTTGAAATATATTGCAGCTTGCTTTATGACACAGCATGTGCTAAATTCTAGTAAACATTCTATGTGCATTTGGAAAACACTATATATCTGTCATTGTTGGATATAGTGTTCTATATTAGACATTTAGAATGTTTCCAATTTATTTGCCAGTATAAGAAATGGTACAATGTATATCTTACTGTACATACAGCCTTTGTCTTCATGTTGAATTTGTTTCCTTAGAGTAAATTCTCAGGAGTAGTATCATTAAGTCAAAGGGTTAAGAATACCTTTATGGCGCTTCCTATTTATATATTTCTGTTCTCTAAAACTACTGCATCTAGTTACAATGTCAGTCAGGGTGCATGAGATCACCAAATTTCTGACAGCTTCAGGTGTTATAATTGTTTTGTTAATAAAGTGTATCGTAAATTGTAACTCAAAATTAACAGTCATTTTCATGCCTTTGATAACTAGACAGGAAGAACATTTTTAGGTGTTCATTTATTATTTTAATTTTCTTTCATGTAAATTGCTTATTCATCTGTTTTACAATAAGCTGGGATCTTGATACTTTTAGAATAAATTTGGGTGAGTAATTTTATAATATCAGCCTTTGGCTTACATATATAGTACAAATGTTTTCATAATCTATTATCTTTTTAATTACAGCTTTACTGTTGCTCACCACACAATCATGTTCAATTTGTGTAGATTTGAATCTATTCCTTTGTTGGTGACTACTGTCACTTCAAAACCCTGACAATATTTCATTGTGTTCCAACTGTGTATTTCTTTTTTATTTTTCTCCTAATCTTTTGTTAGTGTATGGTACAAAGCAGCACTCTCCAACAGGAATATAGTGTGAGCCATACATGTGATTGAAAATTTTGTATTAGCCACTTTCAAAAAGTAAAAAGAAGCAGATGTATTAATTTTATTTATTTATTTTATTTTAATCACATTGATTTAACTCGGTATCAAAAATACAGACTGACTTTGCTTTGCATGGCTCCAAAATCCATGAATTCCATTTATCACCTTTTTTTTTTTTTTTTCGAGACAGAGTCTTTTTCTGTCACTTGAGCTACAGTGCAGACATTATCATAGCTCAATGCAACCTCAACTCCTGGCTCATCCTCCTGCCTCAGCCTCCCAAGGAGCTGAGACTAAAGGTATGTTCCACTATACCCAGCTAATTTTTGTATTTTTTGTAAAGATGGAGTCTCACTCTTGCTCAGGATGGTTGTGAACTCCTGGCCTCAAGTGATCCACCCACCTTTTGCTTCCCCAAGTGTTAGGATTACAAGCATGAGGCACTACAGCTCACCAGTTATTTACTGCTTAAATAAATAACACGAGTCCTCCGATAACATGGTTCAAATTTGAAGGCATATTAACTGTGATTGATTGCATAAAGTATAAACTTTTCTGCTAGACTTTCAGTTCATAAATCACTACATAAACCACAGGTGTACTTCAATATCAGTGACCAATCATGTCATTTCTTTCAAAATCTGTCATTAATTGGTCACTACACATTACTTATTTCGTGTACGGACAGCAATGTGTGCAGTTGTGTTGATTCCTTGTCTCCCCACGGTAAAATTCATGTGACATTTTGAAAAAATTGATAATCTAGAGAAGAAATTGTCAATAAAGATAAAAGTGCAGCAAAGAAAGAAACAAAAATAGTGTTGGAAGTGAACACAAATGTGATTAGAAGATGGATTGCTGTAGAGAGGTTGACATTGCCACTGCTGAAAAGACAGGATAGGCAGCCAGAGGAACTTAGTGAAAACAAACTCTGGGACACAGATGAAGAACAAAAAGGTTGAAGATGTCCCAGAGGAATTGACACTGGCAAGAAACCTCTCATTGGAGAGTCTCTCAGAGAGATTTCACAACATTGGGAGACTGAAGGATAGAACGTTGGAAGCTGATCTTAGAAAGGAGTCTTGACAACGAGCTAGCATTTGGAAAACACACTCTGTCTATACTGCAACGTACATGATAAGAAGGCAAGTACTGTTCAAACTACTCTCTATAAATTTATTACAAATAAGAAAAAAGCACTTTAATTCTCAATGTATCTAGCACTTGAAATTACTCCATACTAAAAATAGGTTTACTAGTTTTTATTTATGTTTTAAATTGATAATAAGAATGTCTAATGCTTTGACAAAAAATGTCATATAACAATCATAATTTCCCCCCATTGATTATTAAGATTACTTGTACTGTTTCAGCCTGCAGGGTCATTTTCATGGTCCTGTACCATTATGCAAAGCTAGAATGATCTATCTCTATATTAGCATTTTGACACGTAATCATTATATAAGTTTTGAGATATATTCCATTCTTTTTTTTTATACTAAATCCATAAAGGATGATTTGTATTAAGCACTTACAGAACAGCTCAGTTCAGACAGACAGTCCACATTTCAAGTACTTGTAGTTCCATGGGCTACTGGCCATGTTATTTAGAAGCACAAATATAGACTGCCTTTTTTTTTTTTTTGTAGAGACAAAAGGTGTTGGTATTGGTGGGGAACAGGTAACTGATGAGAAACTTTTCTGTCCAAATGAATCAGAGTTTAATATGAGATACACTTTCTCCCTCTTTGTAATGAAGACACTGACAGTACTTCAGCTCCCTCTGGAAGAAAAGGCTGAGAAAATGAGCCTTAAATTGTTTTCATATACTCACTGGAATTAGCTTTGTTGGAACAATATGGAAAAAGAAAGAAGAATGAAGAGTCTTCCTGTGAAAATCCTGCCTATTTCCTCCCCAGTTGAGCTGAAGCAGCTTTCCTCATCTTAGCTCCAGGGAGATTTTTAAGAGCTGTTGGGTTAACACATTATCTCTGAAATATATCACACAGGTTCTGGGGGCCCCTCAAGAGACAGCAATCTTCTTGGACTTTTGAAAATACTGTTGCCAGTTAGAGGAGTCAGCAAACTATATGATTTCCTCCTCAGCATCACATTCTGGGAATTCCCCGTGGCCTAATAGGAATGGAACCACATCTGCTTGGCTGTCAGGTTGTGGGCATCTTTCTTCCCCATATTCCCAAGTGTTGCCTTGCCTATTGTCTTAATGTTTCTAGATTTTTCTTGAGTAAAGAAGATTATAACATTTCTCCATTCTTGTCTCAGCTCTACCTAGTAATTGCCCCACAAATATTATACAGTTATCATCAGGAGATAAGATATGGTGTGTGTATGTGTGTGTATACACACTCATACTACTACACTTTTCTAACAAATTCCTCATTCATTACACAAAGTGATGTGGCTTAAAGCACAATCTTCACAGGCAAACAAAACTGAGCTGAAATTTCAGTATAATCACTGACTAGCTATGTAATCTTGAATACGTACAACTTCATTTTTTCATGCCTTAGTTTCCTCATCTGTGAAATGAAAACAATTCCACCAACATTATACTGCATATAATTGATATAGAAATTAATGGGATAATGTGGGTAAAGTCTTTAGTCAACATCTGCTACATTGTTAATGCTAAAATAATGGCTATTTTTTTCATAACAATAATTATCATTATTTTACTATTGTGTTATCCTTACTATTATTCAACTTTTGCTTGAAAATAGCCTTGTGGGTGGCGCCCATGGCTCATCGAGTAGGGCACCGGCCCCATATGCCAAAGGTGGCGGGTTCAAACCCGGCCTTGGCCGAACTGCAAAACAGAAAAAATAGCCGGGCGTTGTGGCAGGCACCTGTAGTCCCAGCTACTTGGGAGGCTGTGGAAAGAGAATCGCCTAAGTCCAGGAGTTGGAGGTTGCTGTGAGCTGTGTGACACCATGGCACTTTACCAATGATGATAAAGTGAGACTCTGTCTCTACAAAAAAAAAATAGCCTTGTTTTTGGTGCCCTTGGACCTCTCTTAGCAGCAAAACACATAAAAAAGCAAAAAGAATCCAATTTCGAAAGTGGCATTAAGGAGTTAAGGTTTCCTTGAATGAGACAGATTCTGGCCAAAAGTTCTACACCACCTCAAGAGTCCGCGGAACCTCTCAAGAATCCTCTTCAAAATATATTTTTCAATAATTGCCCTTTAGGACAAATCCCTTCTGCCCCTCCTCTAAGCTCAAGCCTGTTCCATCATTTTTCTTTTCCCTCTGACTTTGCGCTCTTGCCTCCCACCTTTTTTTATTTTTATTTCATCTACTCTCTGCTACATTGATACCTTCATGTGAGACAAAATTGCAAAAACACAAAAAGATAATATACGAAGACATAGAAAGTAATATATCTTCCTCCCATCCTTGTCTTCAGCCATCCAGATCCCCAGAATCAACCACAATTTCCAGGGATATTCTATACATAGATGGGAAATAGTAACACCCACACACAACTATTTTACACTACAGCACTTTCCTTTTTCATTTAATAAACTTGGAGATTGTACCATACTAAATCCTAAAATGTTGCCTCATTCTTCTTATTTTTTAATTAAATCATAACTGTGTACATTGATGCATTTATGGGGTTCAGTGTACTGATTTGATATACAATGTGAAATACTTACATTGAACTAAGTAACACATCCATCACAGTTATGCTCTTTTCTTAATAGTTTTGAAATGTATCATTGCATCATGCCATTAGGTGAGGTGCCCCCAAATACCCTCCCTCCTCCTCCCTCCCCTCCTCTCTCTCCTCTTCCCTTCTACTTTCTGGACTATAGTTACATTTTACCATTCATATGAGTGTGTAAGTGGTTATATATTGATTTCATAGTAGTATTGAGTACACTGGATACTTTTTATTCCATTCTCAAGAAAACAAAGACTTTTTTGGTGTTTCAAAAGAGTAACTGCAGCTTGGTTTGAAATTTGTCCTGTTTCTATCATTAACAAAGTTATGGCTTCTTGTTGGATGAAAAGAAAAAAAAAGAATATGTTCCAGCTCCATCCAGGTAAACATAAAAGATGTAAAGTCTCCATATTTTTTATGGCTCCATAATATTCCATGGTGTACATATACCACAATTTGTTAATCCATTCATGGGTCAATGGGCACTGGGCTGTTTCCAAGTCTTAGTAATTATGAATTGGGCTGCAATAAACATTCTGGTGCAAATATCTTTGTTGTAAAATAATTTTTGATCATCTGGATATAAACCTAGTAGAAGAATTGAAAGATCAAAGGGAAGGTCTACTTTTAGTTCCTTGAGTACTCTCCAAACTTTTCTCCAGAAGAGTCATATTAGCTTACATTCCCACCAGAAGTATAGAAGTATTCCCTTCTCTCTGCATCCATGCCAACATCTGCAGGTTTGGGATATTGTGATGTGGGCTAATCTTTTTGGAGTTAGATGATATCTCAAAGTGCTTTTGATTTGCATTTCTCTGATGATTAAAGATGATGAGCATTTTTTCATGTGTTTGTAGGCCATGTGCCTGTCTTCATCAGAAAAGTTTCTGCTCAATTCTCTTGCCCACAAAGAAATGGGGTTATTTGTTCTTTTCTTATTGATTAGTTTGAGTTCTCTGTGGATTCCAGTTATCAGACCTTTGTTGGATGCACAACCTGCAAAAGTCTTCTCCTGTTCTAAAATTTGTCTATTTGCTTTACTTACTGGGCTCTTAGCTGTGCAAAAGCTTTTTACTTTGATCAGATCCCAGTAAGGTATTTTTGATGTTGCTTTAATTGCCTGGGGGAGAGGGGGTGTCCTCCTCATAAAATATTCTCCCAGGCTGATTTAGTATTTTTATAGTTTCATGTCTTAAGTTTAAATCTTTTACCCAGTAAGAATCAATTTCTGTAAATTGCGAAAAGTAGGGGCCCAGTTTCAGACTTCTACAAGTTGCCAGTCAGTTCACCCAGCACCATTTGTTAAATAGGAAGTCTTTCCCAGAATGAATGTTTTTGATAGGCTTACTGAAGATTAAATGATAATAAGAAGCTGGGTTCATCTCTTGGTTCTCCATTCTGTTCTATAAATCATCCTCTCTGTTTGTGTCCCAGTACCATGCTGTTTTGATCACTATAGATTTATAGTATAGTCTGAAGTCTGGTAACGTGATACCTCCTGATTTGTTTTTATTTCTGAATAATGTGTTGGGTATTCAAGGTTTTTTCTGATTTCATATAAAATGAAGCACTATTTTTTCAAGCTCTTTAAAGCATGACAATGGTGCTTTAATAGGGATTGCACTAAATCAGTAGGTTGCTTTGGGTAGTTTAGCCATTTTAACAAAGTTGATTCTTCCCAGCCATGAGCATGATATGTTTTTCCATTTTTTAACATCTTCAGCTATTTCTGTTCTCAGAATTTCATAATTCTCTTTATAGAGATCTTTCACATCCTTTGTTTGGTAAATTTCCAGATATTTCAGCTTGTGTGGCACTACTGTAAAAGGAATAGAGTCCTTGACTATATTTTCAGCTTGACTATTGTTGGCATATATAAAAGATTCTGATTTAGAAGTGCTGATTTTGTATCCTGAGATGCTGCTATATTCTTTGATCACTTCTAAGAGTTTTGTAGTTGAGTCCCTGGGATTGTCCAGGTATAGAATCATATCACCAGCGATACATCACTCTTCTTAACAGTCACATCATTTTCCTTTGGATGCGTAAGCTTTCATTTATTCCTCTAGTCCTATGTAGACACTTAAATTATTTCAATATTGTGTTATCATAAGTATAGCTGCCAAAAATAACTATGTACATACATAATTTCACACATCTTAAAATAAATTCCTAGAAATGTAGTCACTGGTTCAAGGGGTCAGTGCATTGTTAACTTTTATAGATGTGGCCAAATTTCCCTCCACATAGGTTATGCTAACTTATACTCCTGTTAGTAATGTTAGAGATGTTGGGTTTCCTACATGGGTTGTTTTACGTTTTCGAATCTTTTCTATGCACTTCCTTAAGCAGAATAATCTTAGTCTCTTTAATTTTGCATCTCTAGCCATATATCCTGTTAGAGAAGAATATTTTTGTTCCCTCTACATTCCCCACCCCCAGGGAAATCTTTGCAATCCACTTGTGGCATCTAGGCTGTCTTCCATCCCACAACCTCAGACCTTCCTCTTTGCTTGTGATTGTTACAGGGGGTTTCTTCTGGGTCCTCCTGGGGCCTCCATCATCTGGGTCAGCTTGCTTGGGGGCTGGGGAACCTCTAACTGACCAGGGAGTAAATGGCTCGTATGGAATACTGGCTGTGGGAGATTTCACCACTTTAATAGTAAGCAGAAGTGAGCCTTCTCTTTGTGAGAGAGGTTACTTCGTTCCTTAACATTGCTTCCTGCAAACACCATTCTGAGAAAGGTTCCAAAGAAACAAGACAAAGAAATAATAAATGTTTAGACTCCAGTCTGATCACCATACATTACACGTGCCAAAATGTCACTACGTATCCCATAACTATGTAGAATTATTGTGTGTCAATTTAAAAATATATATTTAAATTAAATATTTTTAAAAAGAGCATTCAGGGTCTTGAATCCTTTGCATATCCAGCAAAACCATGCAGGGCCCATGGCAGATTGTTCTGCCAACCTATAGTCAAGCCTCTGTGAGCTGCAAATTACAGAAATACAGCTTAAACTTGTTTAAACAAAAGAAATAGAGGAGGAATATAGAAAACTTCATTGAGTGACAAAACTCCTCCAATTTCTCTCTCTCTCCCACTTCCCCTATCCTATATGTGGTCCCCATTCACTGACAAGCCCTTCCCTTGTGATCATAAATGGGCTACTGTCTACTTGTATAACCAACCCCAGTGGCACAGAGTCTGCCTTTTTCCAGCCCTCTAGTTGGAAATCCTCAAAGTCCTGAAATTAATCCTCAGTGGTTATGTCTGGACTGGATTGGGTCATACCATCTTATACCAATCATGGGGTCCAGGGTATAAAGTACTCTAATTGCCTATATCCAAATTACATGCCAGAATCTGGGATCAGTCCCTCTCCAATCATATGGACTCAGTGGAGTTTTTCTCCCCAGAAACTTGAATGCTGTTAACAAAAGACAAGGCAATAAATGCTCAGCAGACAACACAAACTTTGTGCCCAGGGATATATTATCTCTAAAACATCACATGCAACAAGCAGGGAGCTAGTTGGGCTGGCAAGATGACATGTGAGGCATTCCAATAAGATTTGCAAAGTTCTAAAAATCCCAGTGGCACTCCTGTAGAGATGGTGGCTGCCTGCTGGTACTCCCTGTGACTTCTGACAGTGGAGGCAATTATCAGAAGGTGTAGCAGCTTGATTGCCCTTAGTGGCGGTGTGCATGGGGATTTGCCAATACAGAAAAGAGAGAAAAAGAAAGAGGAAACCATTTCAAGCTAATCGGTTTATAATTGATTTCAATGCCCTCCTTCAGTCTGAGGCATCTTTTTTTTCTGAACTCACCTAAAATTAAGAACCAGGAATAATATTCCAAGATAACCATACCTAAGGGGAAAAAATAAATTTACAAAGAAACTACTCAGGTGCCCAGTGTGGCTATTGTTAGAACACTGGAGAGTGGATGAGAAGGGCGTGCACCCTCGTAGTGGGGTGGAGATCTTGGGATAAACTTGGCAGAACCAGAAAGATGGCACCACTCCCATTGCCTGGGCTGGCTCAGGGTTTTTCAGAAGAAAGGAACATTGTCCCATTTCTCCTTCACAGCCACCTCCACCACCACCACCACCCACCTTGCCATTTTCAATTAAGTTGCCCTTAAATCTATTACAACTATAATGGTGCCAGATGACAGTCACCATTTTCCAGAGCTCCCCACACCTCCCAAAAGGGATGATGACTAAGAATGTCCCTCCCAGCACAATGTCCTCAGTAAAGAGTTACTCAGTAGAAGCCTGGGCAGTGCATGTCTGAGTAGGCGAGAGGAGGGCTCATGTGGATGCAGAGTGGATACCCCCAAGAAAGGTGTTGATTTGAGCTAAATTAACTAGAACAAGCCCAGCTCCCTCATGTCTCCCATGGGATGCTATTTCTTTCTTTCTTTTTTTTTTTCTTTGCAGTTTTTGGCCGGGGTTGGGTTTTTGAACCCACCACCTCCAGCATATGGGGCCAGCGCCCTACTCCTTTGAGCCGGTGCCGCCCAAATGCTATTTCTTCTATTTCTACCAACCCAATAAGTAAAAAATGAAAATATTGCCATTTTAGGAAAATAAATTTTATAATTAAAGAGAATGTGTTGGCTAGAGGAAGTCTGTCTCAGCCTTCACAGCCATTATTGCCTGTTCAGCATTCTGGGTCGCTCCTCTTCTCGCCACCGGCAGCTTGATTAACAGAATCCACATCCCTATGCCATGTTCTCCAACCTTTACTGTCATAGACACTCTTTCCAAGGACATTACCATCCTAGAGCAAGAGTTCCTGGAGGGCAAGGTTATCTCCTGCTGCATAACTAGTAACTCCAATACGTAGCACTTAAAACAGAAAACAACTAATCTCTCATAATTTCTGAGGATTGGGCATCCAGGAGGCAAAGCTGGGTGCTCTTAGCTCAGCATCTTTCACAAGACTGGCTAAGCTATCACTGAGGGCCCCAGTCATCTCAAGGTCCAACGTGTGAAGCAGCCAACCTTCCCTGCAGGGGGCTGTTGGCAGAAGTCAGGTCATCCCTGGCTAGTGGCCTAAGACAGTGGTTCCTTTTCTCTGGACCATCCAGCAGGCGGCTCATAACATGGCAGCTGGCTTCCCTGAGAATGAGCCAGAGGGAGGATGAGAGAAAATGAGCCCGATGAAAGCCATGGTCTCACTGTAACCTAAGATTGGAAGTGGCATCCCGTCACTTTAGCCACATTCTGTTTGCTAAGAGTCAGCCTCTAGATCCAGCCTTTACTCCAATGGAAAGGGTTCCCAGGGTCATGAAACCAGTACCTACCACCAACTCCATCTCAGTCACACGGGTGTGCCCGGTGCCTCATAGAGGGCCTGGAAAACATGAGCTCAATAAATATAGTACTTATTGCACCATATTGATCAAGTCTGAAGGACTCACACTGCAGACCCATCAAGTAGAATAGAACATATAATGTACAGGAAAAAACAAAGAATAATGTGGTGGGTATGAATTTTATTTCACGAACTCAAGTGTGCAAGAAATACAAAATTTTCTATAATGCAACCTACTTGTTATTTGAGTCCACTTTCCACCAGGGTGGCAAAAATATAATCTAAGTCAATGGGACTTCACCTCCCCATGTCCAGGGTTGTTCACCAATTCAAGAGAGATTACTTATTACTAAGGTCTTGGGGGCAGGTGCATCTCCTGGTCCTTAGTCACAGATGTTTCCAAAATGTGCATCATGCCATTTGCCCCTCTCTCTCCTTTCTACATGCTGAGATTCCTGTCCTCATGGCCCTTGGGGGGTTCTGCTTCTCTGTTGTGTTTATGGCACATTGTGAAGCTTCTGGGACAGAACAGGATGGAGATTGCTACCCAAGTTCCCTGTGCCCATCCTGCTCAGACACAACCCACGCAGGCCCTTGGCTCCTCCCAGGATGTGGCCCCAGAGGAAGGCAGTGGAACCCCGTAGCTCTCCAGACCTCCCAAATGCTCTGCAGCTGTGTGGCCTCCCTGGGCTTTGTGAATCAGCTGCACAATGGACTTTTCTGCTCTTTGTGTTGCCTTCTCATATCTCTTTACTCTTCAGTCTGAGCCTGTCTCTGACCCCAGAGGACCATTCTCTAGGACGGTGATTCTCAACCTATGGGTTGCAACCCTTTGGATTGTATTAAAGGTTCACGGCATTAGGAAGGTGGACAACCACTGCTCTAGGAGATAGAAGCTCTTTTGTGTTGACCTTGAGCATTTCCTTCAAGGGTCCCACTTCCCCCATCCTCATGTTTCCTACCATCCCATGCCTCACCCAGGGCACCTCACTATTCTCCCTCTTGGGCCAGGATCCAGAGGCAGGAGGCAGTGACTAGCAGGCCTTGTCAAACCATTTCCCATGGCAATGAACACAGGTGGAATCAAGCTTGCACAGGGAGGAGGGAAGGACGATTACAAGCATTTATTTTAGTCCTGAAGTTTCAAGAAATTTTACTTTCCCAAAGCAAATTGTTTATGCGAAGCTAGAGACCTAGAAAATGTTAGTTAACAATAAAAAAGAAAGAACACATGAGGTCAGGAAGCACACAGGAAGATGCAGATGATGGGGGTTACATGGACAGGTGGGGAACAGGAAGGGAGGAGAGTTGCCGGGGCTCCTCTATCTGGTGATTTCTCTCTCCTCTCTCCTGAGCTGTCTGGGTCTCACATCACCGAGACCCCGGCATGCTGCCTCTGCCCACTCCTGAGGAAGAAGCTGCTGGGGCCTGGGAGCTCCTGAGCATGCTTGCTCACGTGGGGACGAGCACAGCCTCCACCTGCTCCAGTAGGAACCTGTGCCTTTCTGAAAGCACTTGGACCTCTGGAAGGGGGCTAGGAATCTCAGGAGGTGGTACATATGTTAGTTTCCATGCAAAAAGAACACACTAACAATAAAAACAAAATTGTACTTAATTTGTTCGACAACCTTACTGTCTTCAAGTTTCTCCTTAATTCTCACATACGAAACTTGTTACCTGTTATTAATCTTATTTAACTGGGAAAGAAGCTGAGACCAGCAATATAGGGAATGGGGGCTTGAGTTCAAGTATTCTGATGTTGGAATCAGTGGCCTTTCCATTTAAATATGGCAAAATGGATCTTTCCAAGTAAAAAGGAATCCAAACCTGAACAATTTTATAGATTAGTATAAGCAATGAATTTACTTCACTCTTTTCTTCAATAAAACTTCTTAAGAAAAAAAATGGCAATGTTTTATTTTCCCACTTTGTTCCAAACATAAAGAAAGGTCAGAGTAGTGGGAAAGATTAGAATATTGTCATGAGATTTCTGTTCACTTGTTTTCTTTTTTGTTTTTTTCCATAAAGACTGGTAATTGGAGGTGCCAAAGAAAAAATTTAGAGGTATTTTTGTGGCTGAATTTGTTCATCTGAGCATATTGCCAATTAGCTCAATTGTTAGAGCATTTCAAGAACAAAGACTCAAGGGCCAGGTGAGACAAACAGCCTGGTCAGCTTCCGACACAACTGGAGAAACAGCTCAGGATACAATTTCCTTCCCTTGCAATAAAATCATCTCATCGAAACCACCAGGTCAATTGTGGGCTAATTGGCATTGTTATTTAGCTCATGCAGGCTAGTCCTGGCCACTCTTCTGTGGCTGAGACATTTTGTACAGAAAGCTGGAACTGCTACATAAGAAGAGTACTGCCCAGAGGCTCCCTAAGTGGGAGCTGATGATGTTTTTTGCAAATGGTACAATAACTCCATAAATACATCAAGCAGTGGCACAAGACAGAGCCTTTAATATTTTTCCACAATCGGCTTTGTAATTTCTCAAGTATGTGTAGATGCTATTATGAATTAATAAACTATAAATTCACTGAAAAGCATTTCTCATAATAGCTATTGTCCTTATGTGCTTAGGCAATAAAATTAAATTTTTAATAGAGAGGTAAAATTGTTATTCTCTGATAAATCAACAATAATGGTTCACATTATAGAAGGACCTCAATGCTCAAAAATGTTGGGAATCATTGATGCAAGTTACCCAGAAGACCCATGCTCAACACATCTTGAAAGTAAAAGGATTAAGACTGATCCTGGAATACTCCCCAGCTGATCTACAAATCAGGGCAATCCCTGCCAAACCCCCAGCTGGCTTTCTTTGCAGAAATTGACAAAGTTACCCTCAAATTCAGATAAAAGTGCAAGGACCTCAAAATAGCCAAAACATTTTGAAAAGGAAGAGCAAAGTTAGAGGACTCACACTTGCCAATTTCAAAACCTACTAGAAAGCTTTAGTAGTCCAGACAGTGGGATACTGGCCTGAGGATAGACTTGTAGGTCATATAGAACTGAGAATTCAGAAATAGATCCTCACGTTTACAATTGAATGATTTTCAACTTGAGTGTGAAGAATGGGGAAAGAATAGTCTTTTCACTAAATGGCACTGGGACAACTGGACATCCATATGCAAAAGAATGAAATTGAACCCTTACCTCACACTATATACAAAAATACACTCAAAACGGCTGGTAGACCTTAATGTAAAATCTAATACTATAAAACTCTTAGGATAAAAAACATAGCAGTAAATATTTGTAGCCTTGAGTTAAGCAACAGTTTCTTAGATATGATGCCAAAAGCACTAACAACAAAAGAAAAAATAGGTAAATAAAATATTATCAAAAATGAAAACTTTCTTTGCTTACAAAGATACCATCAAGAGAGTAAAAATCTGTCCCATAGAATGGAATTACATGTTTGAAAATCATAGTCTATCTGACAACAGTCTAGAATTCAGGATAAAAGTGCTTACAACTTATCCATAAGAAACAAAAAAAACTTAATTTCAAAATGGGCAATGTATTTGATAGGCATTTCTTCAGAGAAGATATAGAAATAGCCAAGTAGCATAAGAAAAAAATTATCATTATTAGTCATAATGGAAATACAAATTGAAACCACAATGAGGGAAAACTTTACACCCACTGTAATGACTAGAATCAAAAACACAGACAATAATAAATGTTAGCAAGGATGTCAAGGATTGAAACCTTCATGCATTGCTGATGAGATTGCAATGCAGTATAGCTGCTTTGGAAAACAGTTTTCTAATTCTTCAAGATTTTAAACACAGAGTTATCATATGATTCAGCATTTTCACATCTAGGTATATACCCAAGTGAATGAAAGCACACGTCCACACAAAACCTGTACACAAATATTCATAGTGGTATTAACCATAATAACGAAAAAGTAAAAATAAATTAAACATTCATCACTGAAGAACAGATAAACCATATGTAGTATATACACCCAATTTATGTTATTTGGCAATAAAAAGTAATGAAGCATGGATGTACGTTACAACATGGTTGAACCTTTAAAACAGCACAGTGCCTGGTGCAGTAGTGTGCACCTGTAATCCCAGTTACTCCAGAGGGTGAGGCAAGAGGATAGTTTGGGCCAGGAGTTCAAGACCAACCTAAGCAGCATAGCAAGTATGCCAAATGAAGGAAGCCCAACACACATTCCATATGAAATGTCAGGAATGGACAAATCCATAAAGATACAAAGTAAGTGAGTGGCTGTCAAGGGCTGGGGGCTGACTGCTAACGGTTATGAGTCTTCTCTTGGTATAACGAAATATTCCACAATTTAGTAGAGGTGATGACTGCTTAATTCTGTGGATTTACCAAAAATTACTATACTGTACAGAGATGGGCAAATATTTTCTGTGAAGAGAGAGATAATAAATATTCTAGGTTTTGTGGTCCATGTAAACTTTGTTTGGACTTCTCAACACTGCTATCATAGAATAGCAGCTATAGACAATGTGTAAATGAACAGGCATTGTTATGTTCTAATATAGCTTTATTTACAGAAACAGGCAGTGGGTTCAGCCCACAGATGTAGTTTGCTGATCCTTACTTAAGACAATAAGGTTTTTGAGACAGAGCCATTCTTCATTCACCTCTAGTCTCTGATCTAGGCAGTAGGGGAGCCCAGTCCACCTCACCATGGCCCTTGTACCATCTCCCACCTACGGTCAAAGGAAGGTACTAGCCCTTCTCATGCCTTCAGCTCCTAGGACTATAGTGATCAGCTATTCTCTGGTTGGCTATGAAAGAAGTACTGTAGCCTATACACAGCTGGGCCTAAGATTACAAAGAAGGGGATAGTAGTAAAATAAGAGCAAATGTGACCAAGTGCTGAAGATTAAAACATGGATCTTGGCCGGTGTGGTAGCTCAAGCCTGTAGTCCTAGCACTCTAGGAGGTAGGAAGATCACATGAGTTCAGGAGTTTGAGACTAGCCTGAGAAAAAGGAGATCCCGTCTCTACCAGAAATGGAAAAGTTAGCTGAGAGTTGTGGTGGGCACCTGTAGTTTCTACTACTCAGGAGGCTGGGGCAGGAGGTTCGCTTGAGCTCAGGAATCTGAGTTTGCTGTAAGCTAAGCGGAGGCCATAGCACTCTAGCCCAAGTGACTTTGTCTCAAGAAAAAGCAAACAAACAAAAAGGATCATATTTAAAATTTCAGTTTCCTCATCCTTGGAATAGCAGTACTAGTCAGAGGAAAGAGCTTTGGTCTAAGTGTCCCAAGACTACACTTCTTAGAGCTGCAAAGTTAGTGCAGACCCATGCATCTGTAACACATCTATCCCATTACATGGAAAGTGTCTGTAGGCCTCTCCTGCAAAAAGACTTTGACCTACTGTTCTAAATCTAGTCAAGTTTCTACCTAAAAGCCCATCCTGTAATATTTATTCAACTTCTCCAAAAAGAGAGCATGGACATATTATAGCATTTGCCATCATGACCTAATGGGGATGCTTCAAATTAAGTATGTCCCAAAACTATTTGCTCCAGCACAGGCTAAAAAAGGAGATGGAGCAATGAGATTTGTGTTGCATTAAAGAACGTGGGGAAAATAGGGCATGATTTCCCTCTTTGGGTTTTCCCCGTGATGGATGATGGGAATGTTCCATTGATCATTTCTGCTTTTTTGCATTTTCAAGTCTCAGATCTCCCCAAGTAACAGCCCTGCTGCCCTCCCTTGGAAAAGACATCACAGAGAAGGCCATAAGAACAAGTTTTGAGCTATTGTCCAGTGGTACGGATACAAGTTATCCACACCCTCTGACCTACTTAGAGCTTAGTGACCTAAGTACAGTGGCTTATTATAGACACAGTTGAAGCTGAAAACAATTATGGGCATATACCTAATCATCCCTATAACACCATTTTACAGTTGTTTGATAGTCAAGTGGAGAATATATTGAGAATGTAATGAAGTGTATGAAGGAGTCTTCTATGTAACAGAATATGTCAGGTGGAAATAGTATTATACGCTATGCTTCCATTCTTGCATGAGGCTAATTTCTAAGTTTATAAAGTCTAACAAAACAGAGTATGAGATTTGGAAGATATAGTTATTCAATATATTGATTAGTGTGTCTTTCTTTTTTTTTTTTAAGTTTCAGGTTTCAGCAGGAAAAATCATAAAGTCTGTTACCCATTGAGCTAGAAAGGACACCAGAAGTATTTGTACCCATATCTGGTGTCCTCCTTAAAGCCCCCTAGGATAAATAAATATCATCCCCTTGAATCACAAGCTGACACTGGAACCAAAAAAAGCCTGTCTTAGTTCCAAATGAGTACACATCACCCAACAATCCTTTATGGCTGTGATACTCTAAAATTACCAACCAGACTCTTTGCTGCATCCCAATGGCAGGAATTTCAGAAATTGGTACTTAGGGGATCAGGTAAAAAGAATGTATAGACACAAGGATAGAGCCTCCCCATTAAACCATTGAAAATATTAAACAGTTTGGAAATTTTGGCCAGGGCTGGGTCTGACGCCGCCACCTCTGGCATATGGGGCTGGCACCCTACTCCTTTGAGACACAGTCGCCACCCAGTTTGGAAATATTTTTACCTATGGAACTTCCAGCTTCTGCCCGGCGGAAGGGACTGTGTTCGTTCATTGATACATTCATTCACCTTGCCCCTGGCGGAAGGGACTGTGTTCATTCATTTCCTGGCCAAGGAACACATACACCTGAAAATACCCTGAGACTAAAAGCCTAAAGGGGGAGATGGGGAAAGACCGAGGGAGAAACGGAGAGAGCTTTTCTCTCCCCACTTAAGTTCTCTCTCTCTACCA
>CAUYRH010012888.1:0-12520 GCA_963574655.1 Perodicticus potto | reverse complement strand
TTATCTATTTTATTGACCTTTTCAAAGAACCAACTTTTTGATTTATTGATCTGTTGTATAATTCTTTTGTTTTCAATTTCATTTAATTCTGCCCTGATTTTGGTTATTTCTTTTCTCCTGCTAGGTTTGGGGTTAGAATGTATTTCCTTTTCTAGTTGTTTGAGATGTCCCATTAAGTTGTTAACTTCCTCTCTTTCCGTTCTCTTGAGGAAGGCTTGCAGAGCTATAAATTTCCCTCTTAGGACTGCCTTTGCAGTATCCCAGAGGTTCTGGTAATTCGTGTCTTGATTGTCATTTTGTTCCAAAAATTTGGTAATTTCCTTCTTAATCTCATCTATGACACATCTGTCCTTCAGCATAAGGTTATTTAGCTTCCAGAGGAAATTTTCTGAGAGACTGAATAATCTTTGACTGTTTCTAGATATCCTTATTGAGCAAATTCCAGTATCCCTGAGGACTATGGTTCTAACATGTGAATATTTTACAAATAACAGTAGTAAGAAAAAGAAACATGCTTTATTTGTAAAAATCTCACAAAAGGGTTTTGAACCTCTTTAGTTCCATACTCTTTGCTGTTTCACTCTTAAGGTAGTATTTCTGTTACTGTAATTACTGCATTACTTTTTGCATTAACTTTGGCAATTTTACACTGTCAGCAAGTGTTCAAATAGACATTTACTACCACACGTTAATAGAAAGTTACTGTAGTTGTATGCCTTAACTGTCCTGTTTTTTAAATGAAGAGCTACTATTTTAATCCCTTAACATGTTAAAGGATTATGTGATAGAAAAATAATAGACCATTGCCTTTTTTAACATTATTTTGGCTAATGATTGTACTTTTTAATCCTTTTACTTTTAATCCAGCTATGGATTTGTGGATTTGTCATAGAGCACATAGCTGGGTCTTATTCTTTTATCCAATCTGATAATCTCTGCCATTTAACTGATGTATGATTATTGATATATTTGAGTTAAAATATATCTACCATCTTCGTATCTGCTACCGAGCTTTATCTTACTCTTCCTCTATTTGGGGGGTTTAATTGAACATTCTTTTATCACCCATATTGAATTATTATTTATACTTTCCTTTAAAATTTCTCTTAATATTGCCTTGGAGTTTACAATACAAATTTTTAAATAATCTGAACTTTCTTCAAACAATAAATATACTGCTTTAAGGATAGTAGAAGAACCTTATAATCGTATACACATATTCTAAATTTCTACGTACTGTCCTTTGTTCTGCAACTGCCATGCATGTATTTTACTTTTACATGTACTATAACACAGTACCATGTTGCTCCTTTTTGCTTTAAAGTTATTTTTTACAGCAATTAGAAATAAAGTCATCTTTTTCTAATGCTCTTCATTTATTTGTATAAATTCAGGTTTCTGACCGATATCATACTCATTACATAAATAACTTCCTTTAACATTTTCTGTAGAGTAAATCTACAATGAATACTTGTCAATTTTTGTTTAAGAAAAATCCTTATTCTTTATTTTTGAAAGACATTTTTGCTAGATCTTGAACTCTGGGTTCCTGGGCTTTTTTCCTTTTTCAGTTTAAAGATACTACACCATTATCTTCTTACTTACACGGCTTCTCATGAGATGTCTGCTGTACGTGTTATCCTTGTTCTTCAGTGGGTAATATGTCCTTCTTTCTCCCCCTCTGACGTTATTAAGGATTTTTTCTTGTGTTCAGTTTTAGCAGTTTTTACATGATATGCTGATACATGGTGTTTTTATGGTATTTGTCCTGCTTGGTGATCTCTGGACTTCTTGAATATTTGTCTCTGTTGATAGTTTCAGACAATTCTCAGTCATTATTTCTTACCTCACTTCTCTTGGAATTCTAATTACTATGGATATGTATGTTAGCCTATTTGATTCTGTTTGACAGCTCTTAGATGCCTATTCTGTTTAGTTTTGCTTTTCACGCCTTTTTTTGTATTTCATTTTTTGGTAATTTCTGTTACCCTATCTTCAGGTTCATGAAATTTTTTCTTTAGCTTTGTCCAGTCTACTGAGTATACATCAAAAGCATTGTTTATCTTTGTTACTATTTTTTATTATTTCTAGCATTTGTATTTGGTTCTTATAGATTAAATAAATCTTTTTGCTGTAATTAGACATTTTTACCTCTCTATCAGACCTTTTTAACTGTATCAATCATAATTATGTCTTAAAGTTTCATTATTTGTATTGTACCTGAATCTAGTTTAATGATTGCTTTGTCTCCTCAAATTGTGTTTTTCTCTGAATTCCTTGTAATTTCTGGTTGAAAGCCAGACATAATGTATAGGATAGTAAATACTGAAGTGATTATTCTTTATACTTGGAAGCACTTTTATTTCCTGCAAGCCTTTCAGTGTGGGAGCTGTGTGACTCTAGTCATGATTTGGGTTTGTTGTTGTTAGGGTTATCCTAAGTGCATAATGTTATCTTCTGTTTAGAGCGTCAGTTTGCCACTAGAGGATTTTTCTCAATATGTTTTCTCTGTTGGATTTAGGGTCATTTTTTTTTAATGCAAGCCAGTCATTATTGTCAAAAAGCAAATCAATTTGGGGAGGGGAAAGAGAAAGGAGGAACTGTAGAGAAGAATGGACAAGGAAGGGATTACAAATGAGAATTTGATACAGTTAGGAAATTGGAATATAGGAAGACTGGATAATGAATCCTTCTTAATAACGAAGCACACCAAAAATGGAAGCTGCAGGCACCAACCATGTGAGCAAATGAAAAAATACTTTTGTTTACAGATTGCAGCAATCCTACATAAACGTGGAGGTCTCTGTCTGACTTAGGACAGCTGGCTAAGTCTGATCGTTCCCCTCCATACATCATTTTAAAGTGTCGCAACCAATGCTGCTCTCCTTTTGTTCACTGTCGTTGCTGGTTAAATGTATTGGATTATTTTTACACTGGATAACCAAGTACAGTTATTTCTTTATCTATCTTAACTGATTTTTGAGGCATCTTATGATTTTTAAAAATAGACATTATTATTTGGTTGTTTGTTTAATGCTGAAGGAACCTGTAGCCAGGAAATAGAATAAATGTAGAAATACTGTTTTTGAATGGGTTACATTGGCTTAACAATCCAGGGGTGTCAGTAAAATTCATTTGATATTTTAGATATGAAAGAGCTAATCAGGTAGCTTCCATGAAGTTTTTCTCATTAAGAATTGGTTTCTCGGCTCGGCGCCTGTGGCTCAGCGGGCTAAGGCGCCAGCCACGTACACCTGAGCTGGCGGGTTCGAATCCAGCCCGGGCCCGCCAAACAACAATGACGGCTGCAACCAAAAAACTGGCCGGGCGTTGTGGGCGCCTGTAGTCCCAGCTACTTGGGAGGCGGAGGCAGGAGACTCACTTGAGCCCAGGAATTGGAGGTTGCTGTGAGCTGTGAGATGCCACGGCACACTATCCAGGGTGACAGCTTGAGGCTCTGTCTCAAAAAAAAAAAAAAAAAAGAAAGAAAGAATTGGTTTCTCGGGGCAGCGCCTGTGGCTCAGCCGGTAGGCCACCAGCCCCATATACCAAGGGTGACGGGTTCAAACCCGGCCCTGGCCAAACTGCAAAACAAAAAAATAGCCGGGTGTTGTGGTGGGCGCCTGTAGTCCCAGCTACTCAGGAGACTGAGGCAAGAGAATTGCCTAAGCCCAGGAGTTGGAGATTGTTGTGAGCTGTGTGATGCCATGGCACTCCCTGGAGAGCGATAAAGTGAGACTCTGGCTCTACAAAACAAAACAAAACAAAACAAAAAAAGAATTGGTTTCTCATTAAGATAGTAATTTTTCCAAAATATAGTTTATATAACCTCAGAAGTCTATACCTAAAGTTCAGGCTAAGCATTAACTTCTCAGTAGTAAATTTGAAATCTTGGTCTTTCATGACGTAAGTTCTGGTGTAAATTGTGGGGGAGGAAAAACAGAGGTGGAAGCAACAGCGGCATTTCTAAAGCACTGTGGTCTGATATATAGGACCAAGGTGTATACTATAAGCAAGTCCCAGCTAGGTTTATTTATCATGAATTGTGTAAAGATCCTTGTTTGTGGTTCTGAAATACAGTTACCCTGAGCAGTTTTTGCATTATACATTTGTTGATTGAGTAGCTTTATTTTTCTAGGTCTTCTAGAAGTTCTTAGTCTGCTCTGTTCTTTTAATGAATAATTTTAAGATTGTCTACTCATTGTAGTGTTCATTTTATCTCCATTTCTTTGAATAATAAATTCAAATCTAGATCAAAGACCCTTCACTAAAACAACCTTTGATTAAAAATCAGTAATACAAATATATAGATATAACTCAAAAGGAGAAAAAATTCCTATGACCAAAACTAGTTAAACTTATGTTGATCATTGCATTTGATAACTGTCCCTGTCACATTCTTCATCACTTTCTGGTATGTCTCAACCAAGGCCAAGAAATGTACTTATTTTCTTAAATCCTTTTTGGTACCTATATCTTTTTGAGTCTCCTTGGTACCATACTCTTCAGTTTCTTCTTACATATAACTATATACATGTTTACTCACTCTTTACTGTCAGATCCTATATGCCTCTTAAGCTGTCTCCTCCAGACTCCTCTAAAATGTAATAGATGACAGTTGGCTTCTTCTCAAACCAGATATATAAATATATGAGTCATATATCGTATAACAAGTCAGAACTAACGATGTTAATCAAAGGTGGGATTATTTGAATATTAAGGCTAATGAATATTTCTTACACGGTACCCATACCATTAATTAATACAATAGCCTACTTTGCTATTTCAGGTTTTTGGGAGCTCAGATTTTTGTTCTCACAATATATACTTTAATCCCCATTAGAAGATGGATATTTACTGTATACAGTTGTACTGTTAAGATTGAATGGAACTATAACTACTTTTATGGAAAAGGAATAATTTATGCTAAAATCAGGGACAATAAGGTAAGTAATGGTATAGCTGTACCAGAATAACATCCACCCCTGAGAACAACTTGTATTATACTTACCCTAATTGTGAACACAAGTTTCTTTGGATCTCAAATAAAATGACTAAGTCTTAACGGAAAAAAAAGGGGTTAAGAACAAAATGTGACAGAATCTGGTGATTTTGATGGAGGTGCATTCTTAGTGATTTTTATTCATAATCATATTAGGTTATTTTAAGATAAAGTTTGAATTTCATATGCAGTCATGTCTTTGGCCAATGATTACTACCTTTTTTAAAAAATATCTGCACATAACATAAAAGAAATACCTAGCACCCAGAACATCATCAGTTTACCATAAAAGAGCTAGTCCACTTTGTCTTAGAATGTTTATAAAATATCTTGAATATGGAATGCTTCCATTGGTCATTCAAAAAGATCTTATTGATAAAGCTTGAAAATTTCAGAATTAAAAATATAAATCTAGGCCAGGTGAGGTGGCTCACGCCTGTAATCCTAGCACTGTGGGAGGCCACAGCAGGTGTGTTGCCTGAGCTTACAGGTTCAAGACCAGCCTGAGCCAGATGAAGACCTCATCTCTAAAAATAGTCAGGCATGGTGGCGGGTGCCTGTAGTCCCAACTACTTGGGATGCTGAGGTAAGAGGATCACTTGAGCCCAAGAGTTTGAGGTTGTTGTGAGCTATAATGTCACAGCACTCTATTGAGGGCAACAAAGTGAGACTCTGTCTCAAAAAAATAAATAAATAAATAAATAATATATATATATATATGCATGTATGTATGTATCTATAAATGTAGAAGTCCTGTGCTTGCGTTGGCAGCATATATACTAGATTTAGAAGTCCTTTTGATTAGCAGTATACATCATTTGGTTATTTATAAGAGTAGGTATTTGTATAAAACAAAAAAATATTAGAGATAATATATTTTATTAAAACAAAGGCCCATTCTGTTAATCAAAGGTTATAACTGTAATTTTTTTTTTCATAATCATCTTTAAGATTGGGCTTGTAATGTGGGCTATTCTCACTGGGGTTAGGTGATATCTCAGGGTGGTTTTGATTTGCATTTCTCTGATGATCAGGGATGATGAACAAGTTTTCAAATGTTTGTTTGCCATTCATCTGTCTTCATCAGAGAAGGTTCTGTTCATATCTCTTGCCCAGAGGTACATGGGATTGTTTACACATGTTCTGTTGGTTAATTTGAGTTCTCTGTAGATTCTAGTTATCAACCCTTTGTCAGATTCATACCCTAAAAATATCTTTTCCCATTCTAAAGCTTGTCTTTTTGCTTTACTCAGTGTGTCCTTAGCTGTACAGAGGCTTTTCAGCTTAAGTCCTGTTTTTTAATTTTTGTTATTGGGTTGGCTGCTATAGTCTTTGTCATAAAGTCTTTCCCTAGTCCAATATCATCAAGAGTTTACCCCACACTTCTAAGATTTTTATCGTTTTGTGTCTTAGATTTAAGTCTCTTATTCATCTTAAGTCAATTTTTGTAAAGGATAATAGGTGTGGGTCAGGTTTAAGCCTTTTACATGTGGTTATCCCGTTCTCCCAGCACCATTTGTTGAATAGGGATTCTTTTTCCCCACTGTCTGCTTTTGTTTGGTTTATCAAAGATCAGATGGCAAGTAGAGCCTGGTTTCATCTTTTGCTTTTCTATTCTGTTCCTTATGTCTATGTCTCTATTTTTGTGCCAATACCATCCTGTTTTGATTACTGTGCACTTGAAATATAGCCTAAAGTCAGATAGGGTGATGCCTCCAACTTTGTTTTTATTACCAAGAATAGCCTTAGCTATATAGGTTTTTTTCTGATTCCATACAGAATGAAGTACTATTTTTTCTAGTTCTGCAAAATATGATAATGGGAATTGCGTTGAATCTGTAGATTGCTTTGGGTAGAATAGACATTTTGACAATTGATTCTTCCCCACCAATAGCATAGTATGTTCTTCCATTTGTTAGTGTCTCCTGCAATTTCTTTTCTTGGGGTTTCATGATTCTCTTTGAATCTTGAAGAGCAATCTTGAAGTCTTTCATCTCTTTTGTTAGGTATATTCCTAGGTATTTCATTTTCTTTGAAGCTACTGTAAAGGGAATTGTATCCTTGATTTGCTTCTTAACTTGGCTGTTACTGGTGTATACAAAGGCTACTGATGAGTGGACATTGATTTTATACCCTGACATTACTGTATTAACCTAGATGGAGGTGGAACACATTCTTCTTAGTAAAGCATCACAAGAATGGAGAAGCTAGAATTCACTGTACTCAATTCTAATATGAAGGCAGTAGATGATGTAATACAAGAGGGAATGAGGGATCTGGGAGACGGGAGGGAGGATCATAGTATATAGCACACCCCTTGGGCGTGGGACAAAATTACAAGAGGGACTTTACCTAACAATCACAATCAGCGTAACCTAATTATTTGTACCCTCAATGAATCCTCAAAAAAAAAAAAAAAAAAAACTTAATAAAAAATGCCTTCTTGGCTTGGCACCTGTATCTTAGTGGCTGGGGCATTGACCACATACACCGGGGCTGGTGGGTTCAAACCCAGTCCAGGCCTGCTAAACAACAATGACAGCTGCTACAACAACAAACAAACAAAAAAAAATTGCCGTGCATTGTGGTGGGTACCTGTAGTCCCAGCTACTTGGAAGGCTGAGGCAAGAGAATCACTTAAGCCCAAGAATTTAAGGTTGCTATGAGCTGTGATGCCAGGGCACTCTACCAATGGTGATAAAGTGAGACTGTGTCTCAAAAAAAATAAAAAAATGCCTTCTTCTGGAATATCTCCCGAAGGACCTGCTTGAGGCTGTTTTACAGTTAACTTTTTTTTTTTTAATGTAAGTAGCAGTATACCCTAAGGTAACAATAAAAAGTATAGTATAGTAAATACACGAAAAAAAAAAAAAACATTGCAAGGGACCCAGTGTCATGTTAAACAGGGATACCAATGGGGAGGAAAGGGTTTTGGGGTTTAACTGGATGGTTTTGAAAATGTCTCTTGTGATGAAGAAACTCCAGTTTCCTGGTTCTTAAATTGGAATTAGAGAGGTGAGGAGAGTGGCATGAGGCCTAGCAAAGCCCTAGATGCTAACTGTGGAACACTCTGCCATCTTGGTCCCATGGCCATGCCAGTGCATCTAGAGATAATCATCAAACCCAGCCCTGGCCAAAAACTGCAAACAAAAAAAAAAAAAAGAAAAGAAACCATACTTAATAGGGAAATATATGAAAGACCAAATTTTTTACATATTAAGGCTTTTGGTAATCTAAATGACTATATATACTACATGACTCTCCTGTACACATAAAATACCCACCAAAGACTCCTTCCTCCTTCCTTTCTGATTAGTAAATTCAAGATGGGGCCTAGGCTGTGATAAGCTTACTTGGTCAATATGATACAGACCAACAGTGGTGTATTTGTCAGTCTTCACAAGTTGATTCCTGGCTTTGCTATTTTGTAGCTTTGTATATGAATTTGCACAAGTTATTGTCTAAGACCCAGGCTTTTTTTTTGTAAATTGAAGCTAAAAATAGTAAAATTCTCACTGGATTGCTATGCAGATTAAGTGAAATAATTCATATAAAGTTCTTAACAAAGTAGCTGGCCTGTAGTGCTCAGTAAATAGTTCTATGAAAATAGTACAAGTTTAAAAAAAATAGATGTATCTTCTGGGTGAGGGCCCAACTACAACAGGAACCTTACCTAACAAATGAAAACATTGTAACCTAATCGTTTATACCCTCATATTAATCTGAAATAAAAAATATATACATACTTATCTCTATAAAATAGTAAATGAGACACAGATCTTAGAATTTAAGCTTTTAAGATCACAGTTAATTTATTATCTAGTCTTGTAAACACAATTCATACAACTAATTCACTCAACCTTGAATCCTTTATAGAATGCAAGAAGGGCTAATGATATTTCAGTTTAAAAAGCAAGACCTCTTTTTGATACATTGTAATTGTAGTTTTGTGTTCATTCTTTTTTAGACATATTTACCTATATTTTTACCAAATCAATTTTGAAAAACCACATACTGAAAGAAAAATCGGGGACAACCACAAACTATTGGGCTTACAAATGGCATTTATTTAAAAACCTTTGAAGATCATCTTTGAACCTATTGATGTGGGTTGGATATTTGGCCCTTCCAAATTTCATGTTGAAATTTGATCCCCAGTATTGGACCATCCCTCCTGAATGGAGTGGTGCCCTCCCCTCGGTAATTAGTTCTTACTTCATTAGTTCATGAGAAAGCTGGTTGTTTAAAAGAGGCTGACACTACCCCCCCCCTCTCTCATTCCTGCTGTCACCATATGGCATGCCTGATCCCCCCTCTTTCTTCCACCTTGATTGGAAGTTGCTGGTGCCATGCTTCTTGTACAGCCTGCAGAAGTGTTAGCCAAATAAAGTACATTTCTATATAAATTACCAAGCCTGTGTATTTTCTTAATAGCAGTGCAAATGGACTAATAGACCTATGTTTGAATATCTCTATATATTCTTTCACATCCCCCCATGTACAAGGTAGATTTATGTCTGTATTAAGGTAAATAAATACTCTGTGATTCAAACCACAGTAAAATGCATTTAACTCTGAGATCCAAAAATAAAAATTTGATTCTTAAAAAAGATCTGCTATAAAATGGTTTTAATAAAATAATAAGTCTGCATGTTAGAAAACTGACTGTGACTCAAGAAGATGAGTAACAAAATGTTAGCACTTTGAGTATTTTCCGTCTTTTCTATTTAAATTGGAGGTTACCATGGGGGGAAGTACATGAAGTTTCGGGATGGTATGAAGAAAAAAAAGAGTGATGAAATTGGACTATTGAAAAGGATACTTAACAATATCAATTGAAGAAAAACATCTAAGAATCTCTGCATCTCTTCTCAAAAGAAAGGGAGATATTTGTAAATCATCCTTAGATCATGCACAAAATGAAAAGCTGAAAGGGAAAATTTATTTGAAAGTGTTCAGTGGCTGCAGGATCCTGAGTGAAAATCAGATCTGACTATAAACACAGTCCATGAACTCCTACATGAGAAGAGAAGGCATTTTAATTTCAAGAATGCAGTTGGAATACAAATATGAACATCCTTCCACCCCAAAGAGAGAAAAAAAAATGAAATAAAAGTCCATACTTTTGTGTTGATAACTTTGGTATGAAAAGAGCTTAAGGCAGTTATGGTCTTTTATTTTTAGTGACACAAAATCATCTCTGCAAATTAACACTGTGTTTTCTGGCAGTGAGAAAACATGATGCATGTGTTTAGAGAATGCCTTTGTCCAATAAAAACAGGAGGCTGTATGGAGAGAATATTAAGGAATTAATAGATATAACATAAATTGTCCTTGTTTAAAGCCTCGTTACTTCAAATTTTATTTATTTTTTCCTTTTATTTATCTTTTTAAGGAAGGATATTAAATTCTACCATCTTCCTCATTGTTCTGTGTCCTCCAGGGAACTGTTTTTGCAGACACAGTAAGTTGTACAGAGTGATTTTTACCATTTCGATTTTACCAACTGCTTGTTAAAGGGCTCAAATGGATGTGCAGTTTAAACTTAGTGGACACTTTAAGAAGAAAATTCAGTGCTTACAGGACAAACTGTTGAAGCCAGAACTGCTTACATTAATTTTCACTGGCCATTTCAACTGCAGCTTTTGCTTTTGGAGGACAAATGTGAGTAGTATTTCATTGTATTTTACATTTTCAGCATCACTAATAGTGTTTTGCTTCTTGGAGGAGGGACTCAAGCTTAAAGATCATATTCTAGGCTCCCCCTCAAATAAAATTTTCAAGGACTCGCCTTCCTTAGTTTTAGGGCATAAAACAAAGATGTTTGGGGGGATAAAATGTTTCTGAAATTTTGGGGGATCCTTATTTAAAGGATCTAAGGGTGGAGGATGGCCTTGTATCCTTTATACTGTCTGTCTTAGGGTAAGGTTCTGATTAAGAGTTCCAGAGCCAATTTGCTTTTTTTGTGTTTCCTTTTCCTCTTCCATGAAATTAAAATAATAGTATCTTCCACATAATATTGTGGAAATAAATACATGGAAAGTATTGAGAAAAATAGATGGCTTAAGGTAAATGATCAATTGGTAAGTAATATGGCTATTATATTTATTTATTTTGAGATAAGAGTCTCTGTGGTTCTGGATAGAGTGCGGTGGCATCATAGCTCACTGCAACCTCTAACCCCTAGGCTCAAACAATCTCCTGCCTCAGCCTCCCAAGTAGCTGGAACTACAGACATATGCCATGATGCCTGGCTAATTTTTCTATTTTTAGTAGAGATGGTGTCTTTCTATTTTTAGTAGAGAGGATGTTGACTTTTGTTTACAAGGCTGGTCTCAAACTCCTGAGAGAGTTTAACATTTTATATACTGATTCACATAACTGGACAACTGTACTTGTTTGTTTGTTTTTTTTATCGTTGGGGATTCATTGAGGGTACAAGAAACCATGTTACACTGATTGCATTTGTTGGGTAAAGTCCCTCTTAAAATCGTGTTTTGCCCCCAAAAGGTGTGACACACACCAAGACCCCATCCCCCTCGCTCCTTCCCTCTCTCTGCTCTTTCTTTCCCCGCCCCTCCCTCATTTTTTCTCTCTCTGCTCTCCCCTTCCCTCACCCCCACCTTGTCAATAATTGTCACTAATTGTCCTCATATCAAACTTGAGTACATGGGATTCGTGCTTCTCCATTCTTGTGATGCTTTACTAAGAATAATGTGTTCCACTTCCATCCAGGTTAAAACAAAGACTATAAAGTCTCCATTTTTTTTAATGGCTGAATAGTATTCCATAGTGTACATATACCATAGCTTGTTAATCCATTCCTGGGTTGGTGGGAATTTAGGTTGTTTCCACATTTTGGCGATTGTAAATTGAGCTCCAATAAACAGTCTAGTGCAAGTGTCCTTATGATAAAAGGATTTTTTTCCTTCTGGGTAGATGCCTGGTAATGGGATTGCAGGATCAAATGGAAGGTCTAGCTTGAGTTCTTTGAGTGTTCTCCATACTTCCTTCCAAAAAGGTTGTATCAGTTTGCAGTCCCACCAGCAGTGTAAAAGTGTGCCCTTCTCTCCACATCCACGCCAGCATCTGCAGTTTTGAGATTTTGTGATCTGGGCCATTCTCACTGAACTGAGATGGTATCGCAGGTGGTTTTGATTTGCATTTCTCTAATAATTAGGGATGATGACCATTTTTTCATATGTTTGTTAGCCATTTGTCTTCTTTAGAGAAGGTTCTGTTCATGTCTCTGGCCCATTGATATATGGGATTGTTGGCTTTCTTCATGTGGATTAATTTGAGTTCTCTATAGATCCTGGATATCAAGCCTTTGTCTGAATCAAAATATGCAAATATCCTTTCCCATTGGGTAGGATATCTATTTGCTTTGGTTGTTGTCTCCTTAGCTGTACAGAAGCTTCTGAGTTTAATTAAGTCCCATTTGTTTATTTTTGTTGTTGTTGCAATTGCCATGGCAGTCTTCTTCATGAAGTCTTTCCCCAGGCCGATATCTTCCAG
>CAUYRH010012887.1:0-48226 GCA_963574655.1 Perodicticus potto | reverse complement strand
GCCCAGCCATTTTTTGGTTGCAGCCGTCATTGTTGATTGGCGGGCCTGGGCTGGATTTGAACCTGCCAGCTCAGGTGTACGTGGCTGGCACTTTAGCCTGTTGAGCCACAGGTGCCGAGCCTTAGCCTGTTTTCTGTTGATTATAACAGATTACTTGAAGCTGAGTGATTTATAAAGAAAAGGAATTTATTTATTGCAATTATGCTGGCTGAGAAGTCCAAGGTCAAGGGGCCTCATCCGGCGAGGCCTTCTTCCTTTTGGGGACTCTGTAAAGTCCCGAAGACGTGCAGGGCATCACAGGGTGGAGGGAGGCACCCAGCACGCTAGCTCATGTCTCTCTTCCCCTCCTTACAAAGCCACCAATCCACTTGTACAAGAACACATCAACCCCTAATCCATTCATCCTTGACTAGATTGATCCATGAGTGAGGGCAGAGCCTTCATAACCCAATCACCTCTTAAAGGACTCGCCTTTCAGTATTAACATACTGGGGACCAATTCTCAACACGAGTTTTGGAGGGGACAAGTGATCCAACCGTAGAACTGTCCCAGCATCTTAGGTATTTATGTACCAACTAGCTCCCATATATTCTTGTCTCAGACCCCTATCTGTCTGTGAAGCCCTCAAACGGTTATCGTTCTTGTGCTTTTCATACAATTCATGACAACAAGCAATGAGAAAAACAATTTGTGACATTGACCTTGTTTGGATATGTGACAGTAGAAATGACTGAACACCTGCCAGCATCTGTGACTGTGGCACTCTGGGGGGGGAGGGGAGGTGGGAGAGGGAGAATGGGAGAGAGAGAGAGCCTGAAGAAAGAAAGAAAAAAAAGAAAGAATGAGGAATGAAAAGATCACTAAGGATGTTTTCTCTCAGGACAAGTCATGAGAGATTTAGGGCTGGGCTCAGTGGCTCATGCCTGTAATCCCAGCACTCTGGGAGGCCAAGGTGGGCAGATCACTTGAGCTCAGGAGTTCAAGACCAGCCTGAGCAAGATGGAGACCCTGTCTCTAAAAAATAACTGGGCATTCTGGCGGGTGCCCGTAGTGCCAGCTACCAGGAAGGCTGAGGCAAGAGAATCACTTTGAGCCCAAGAGTTTGAGGCTGCTGTGAGCTATGACGTCATAGCACTCAACCAGGGCAACAGAGTTAAACTCTGCCTGCCCCCCCAAAAAAAAGAAAAGAAAGAAAAAACAAGTCATGAAAGATTTAATTGCAAGTGACTTCAACATCACAAGCATCATTAGGTTAAAGAATAAGCTGTCTAGAGAGCGGCTGTGGCTGGGTCAGATCCGCAGGACAATGGCCTCAACATGGACCTTGGGTCTGCATGTGTGAGTGCATTTCTAAGGACATGTGTCAAATTTGTATTTATGGTTTATTCACCCATAACCTTGGGTGGTTGTAAACCTGAGGTGACTTTTCAGGGTGAAGATCTCTCAGGAGGAATATTACAGAGAGCGTTGTCATCACAAAGTCACTTTTGATGACTTAGGTAGGTTAGAATTAATTTGATTGCAAGCAATAGAAACCCACTCAAGCTAGCTTAAGTGAAAAGAGGAATGTAGTGTAAGATAACGGGTGTGTTAAAGAATCTAATAGAAAACATTTTGGCATTTTCTCATAAAGTTTAATATGTTCAGATCCTATGAGCCACAGATTCTTTATCTAAGATATCTCAAGAGCAAATCTTACACATACGTTTTGGAGACACATACGTACAAGTCTGTTCTTGGTGGCATTGTTTGTAATAGGAGAAAGTTAGAAGCAACCCAAATAGACACTAACAGATAGATAAGTGAAATTAGGGTGTGGAATAATGCAGCAGGAAAATGAATGAACATACTTCAACATGGATAAGTCTTCGAGCTGAGGCAGTGGTGGAGAAGCACCACTTAGACCCCCCCCTTCAAAAAAGGACTTGCCCTTTAGCTGCAAGCAGGGAAGTGGCTTCAGGATCTGCCTCAGCTTGTGAGCGAAGACAAGAGAAACCAAGGATGACTACTGAGCATGGCTACTAGGTTAGGGCACATCTGCCCAATGGGAGGCTCCTCTAAGAGACAACCATTGCTCTGTAGCTCTCCGTCGCATTGCTCAAGACTTTATTAGAAATGTTTCCCATTCTGAGCCTTTCCCTGCCCAATTCCACCTCGTCCTTTTCCTTTCCCAGCTGTCAGATATGCATCCCATTTTCAGGCTTTCCCTGGCAGATTCTGCTTCCTCCCCCGTGTATTTTTTTCCCAGACATTGCCTATCAATAAACCTCTGACACTCCCAAATCCACCTCTGCACCTCATTCTAACACACACAGGAACATAATATTGAGTCTGTTCAAACGAGCTAGGAAGGCTACATGGAACAAGATAACAATTTGGTAAGTTTCAACAACAATCAAACTACTCACTCAAATGTGGTTAAGCCAAAGGGAAAATCGGGTAATGCCTGTGGCTCAAAGGAGTAGGGTGCTGGCCCCATATGCCGGAGGTGATGGGTTCAAACCCAGCCCCAGCCAGAAACTGCAAAATAATAATAATAATAATAATAATAAAATAAAAACAAAGGGAAAATCAATGTGATATTAAACAAACCGGAACAAAAAGTCATGCTAGTGGTTATCGGGGGCACCAGGGGAATAGAATCAGGAAGAGCACACAAGTAGCTCCAATGACATTCTGATGTCCTATGTTTTAAGTTGAGTGACAAATATCCATTTATCTTTAAAATGCATGACTCATATGTGCACTTTAAATGTTTTTTTGTGGTTCTCAAATATTTTTCCTCTATTGAGTTCATCATGGACCTTTGTTACAAATCAGTCGAGCATACTTGCATGGATGTATTTCTGGGTTTTCTAATGTGTTGCATTGGGCTATACATCCGTCTCTGCCAATACCACTCTGTCAATTACTGGAGAGTATATGAAGTCTCAAAATCTGGTAAGCTAATTCTTCCCTTCCTCCTCTTCTTCCTCCTTCTTCTTCAAAATTAGCTATTCTAGTTCCTTTAGCATTCCATGTAAATTTTAGAATAATCTTGTCTGTATCTACAAAAAGTTTTATAAAACTTTTAATAGGAATTGCATTGAACTTACATATTAGTGTGGAGAGAATTGGTATCTTTAGGAGGTTTGGTCTTCCAATCCAGAAACATGGTATAGCTCTCCTTTTATTTAGGTCTCCTTTAATGCCTTCCATAAGAATTTTACATATAAGTCCTATACATTTTATTTTCAATTTCATGTAAGTGGTCCATTTTTTTTTAGTGATTGCAGATGGTATTGTACTTTTCATTTCAGTGTCCAAAACAGATTATTTTCTTTTTTGTTCACTTCTGTGTCCCCAGCACACAGAACAGTGCCTGGCTCACTAAGTGCTCACTAAATATCTGTTGATAGAATGAATGCATTTGTTGTTACTAGTTAGAAATATAGTTGGGTTTTGTATGCTTGCTTTGTATCTTATAAGCTTCCTCAACTCACTTATTAGCTCTATAAGTATTTTTGTAGATTTCTTGAATTTTTCTATGTTCATCACTATGTCATATGCAAACAGTGTTATTTCTTCATTTTTGATCTATATTCCTTTTATTTCCTTTTCTTGCTTTATTGCACTGGATGGAACTTCTAGTAACATGCTGAATAAGAATAGTGAAATAATAGCCAGGCATTGTGGCGGGCGCCTGTAGTCCCAGCTACTGGGGAGGCTGAGGCAAGAGAATCTCTTAACCCCAAGAGTTTGAGGTTGCTGTGAGCTATGATACCATAGCGCTCTATTGAGGGTGACATAGTAAGACTTTTGTCTCAAAAAAAAAAAATTGTGAAAGAGGACATCTTTGCCTTCTTTCTGACCCATAGGGAGAAAGCATTCAGTCTTCCACCACTGAGTACAATTTTAGCTGTAGGCTTTTTTTTTTTCTTTTTCATATTGTGCAAGCTGTAAGGTTTTATAGATGTTCTTTATCCAGTTGTGGAAATTCCCTTCATTCTTATTTTTCTGAGATTTTTTTCTTTTTTCTTTAATTATCATGAATGGGAGTTGAAGTTTGGCAAATGATTTTTCTGTGTTGATTTATATGATCTTTTTTTTTTTTTCAGAGTCTCACTCTGTACCCTGGGTAGAGTGCCGTGGCATCTGAGCTCATAGCAACCTCAAACTCTTGGGCTTGAGCAGTCTTTTTGCCTCAGCCTCCCGAGTAGCTGGCGCTACAGGTGCCTGCCATGACTCCTGGCTGGAGTTTTCTATTTTAGTAGAGAGATCCCTTTTATTTATTTATTTATTTTTTTGTAGAGACAGAGTTTCACTTTATCGCCCTCTGTAGAGTGCCGTGGCGTCATACAGCTCACAGCAACCTCCAACTCCTGGGCTTAAGTGATTCTCTTGCCTCAGCCTTCAGAGTTGCTGGGACTACAGGTGCCCGCCACAATGCCCAGCTATTTTTTTGTTTTGCAGTTCAGCTGAGGCTGGGTTTGAACCCGCCACCTTCGGTATATGGGGCCGGTGCCGTACTCGCTGAGCCACAGTGCTGCCCTATTTATTTATTTTTTCCGAGACAGAGCCTCAAGCTGTCACCCTACCCCTGGGTAGAGTGCTGTAGCATCACAGCTCACAGCAACCTCCAACTCCTGGGCTCAAGTGATTCTCCTGCCTCTGCCTCCCAAGTAGCTGGGACTACAGGCACCTACCACAATGCCCAGCTATTTTTTGGTTGCAACCGTCATCATTGTTTGGCAGGCCCAGGCTGGATTTGAACCCGCCAGCGCAGGTGTATGTAGCTGGCGCCTTAGCGGCTTGAGCCACGAGATAACCCTTTTAACCAGGCACTTTGAACTCCTGAACTCAAGCAATCCACCCTCCCAGAGTGCTAGGATTATAGGCATGAGCCATGATCACCATTTTTCAGCCTACTTTGGTGGATTATATTGATTAATTTTCAAATATTGAACCAGACTTGTATCCCTGGAATGGGTCCCATTGGGTCATGGTATATAATTCTTTTGATCTCTTGCTGAATTCTATGTGCTAATATTTTATTAAGGATTTTTGTGTCTATAGTCATTACTTACTTTTATGTGAGATATTAGATTAACCTTATTTTTTTGAGAAAGCGTCTCATTCTGTTGCCCACGCTAGAAATGCCATGATGTCAACCTAGCTCACAGCATCCTCAAACTCCTGGATTCATGCAATCCTCTTGCCTCAGCCTCCCCAGTAGCTGGGACTACAGGTGCCCACCACAATGCCTGGCTAATTTTCTACTTTTAGTAGTAAAGACGGGCTCTCATGTTTGCTCAGGCTGGTCTTGAACTCCTGAGCTCAGGCAATCCACCTGCCTTGGCCTCCCAGAGTGCTATGGTTACAGGCACCAGTCACTGCACCCAGCCAAATTTGCCTCATTTTTAAAAGCCAGTTGAGTTAGACTTTTCTATCCCTTGCAGCCAAAAACACCCTTAATGATATACATGTAAATGAAAGACAAATTTCTCTCAAAGTCAAGGAATTCTAGCTGCATGGGGATGTTCTACCATCACTATTCCCCCAAACTGCCATTGGTATAAAGCTGTAAAGTCCCCTTATTCAGTAGCTGTGAAGTAGGGTGCTGGGGTGGGGAAGGGAAAACAATCTGGGGCACCAGCCTTTTTTGAACTGCCCCATCTCTGTGGCATCACTGTTTTTTCAAATGTTTATCCCTTCATAGATTCACTCCAGCTTTTTTTTTTCTTTTTTTTTTTGAGACAGAGCCTCAAGCAGTCCCTTGGATAGAGTGCTGTGGCATCACAGCTCACAGCAACCTCCAATTCCTGGGCTCAAGCGAGTCTCCTGCCTCCGCCTCCCAAGTAACTGGGACTACAGGCGTCCGCCACAACGCCCGGCCATTTTTTGGTTGCAGCCGTCATTGTTGTTTGGTGGCCCGGGCTGGACTCGAACCTGCCAGGTCAGGTGTATGTGGCTGGCGCCTTAGCCCGTTGAGCCACAGGCGCTGAGCCCACTCCAGCTTTTTCAAAGCTTCTCTGCTTCCTCAAATCCACTACTACATCATCGCCCCCATCTTTCTCCAAATACATTGCCTTGCTCCCTACTCCATAGAAGCTTCCAGGTAGAAAATCCTTAACACCTTTGCTGCTCTCCTACCTGGCCCCACACTCACCTTGCTCCTAGTCACAAGGAATGAGCTTCCCTCCTTTCTAACATGGGCCTGATCCTGGTTCCTACCGCCCCATTTCTCTATGAATTGCCCCTGTTATCACACACTTCCCTTGTTTCTCCTCGACCTCTGGCTGCTTCTTCTCAGTCACATTTTGTGGTTCTTTCTCTCTTCTTTTCACCTTTTAAATACTGGAGCTTCTCAGGGTCCTGTCCTAGCCCCTCATCTCCATTCCTTTCTTATATTCTCTCCGAGGTCATCTCATATATCCCCATGGATTCACCAACCACCTTCCCTCTGATTACTTCTTATCAGTCAGCTTAGGCTTGGTTATGCTATAGTAACAACTAGGCCTCACATCTCAATGGCTCATGACTGCATAGGCTTATTGCTTACTCAAGCTCCACCTCCATCCATGAGTAGGCTGAGTCTCAGCTCCTCACTGGAGTACAGGATGAAGGTGCAGCCCATTGCTGGTCTCATGGTAGGGAGATAGGAGCACACAGTGAGCCGTGCTGTGGCCCTTAGAGCTTCTGTTACACAACACTTCCCTTCCGCCCGTTTCATTGTCAAAAACAAGTAGCGTAGCCAAACATGAGGTCCATGGGGTAGAGATTTATAATTTTCCCCAAGAAATGAATTGCTCACTTTGGAAGGGAAAAATATTTTGAATGGTCAGGCAGTGTAACACATCCTAAATTCATATCTCTTTTTTTGTTTTTTTTTAGACAGAGTCTCAAGCTGTCACCGTGGGTAGAGTGCTGTGGCATCACAGCTCACAGCAACCTCCGATTCCTGGGCTCAAGCGAGTCTCCTGCCTCCGCCTCCCAAGTAGATGGGACTACAGGTGCCCACCACAACGCCCGGCCATTTTTTGGTTGTAGTTGTCATTGTTGTTTTGGCGGGCCCGGGCTGGATTCGAAGCACCAGCCAGCTCTGGTGTATGTGGCTGGCAACTTAGCTGCTTGAGCTACAGGCGCCGAGCTTTTTTTGTTTGTTTGTTTGAGACAGAGTCTCACTATGTCACCCTGGGTAGAGTGCCGTGGAGTCACAGCTCACAGCAACCTCCAACTCTTGGGCTTAAGCGATTCTCTTGCCTCAGCCTCCCAAGTAGCTGGGACTACAAGTGCCTGCCACAAAGCCTGGCTATTTTCTTTCTTTCTTTCTTTTTTTAAGAGACAGAGTCTCACTCTGTCACCCTTGGTAGAGTGCAGTGGCACACAGCTCATAGCAACCTCCAGCTCTTGGCCTTAGGCGATTCTCTTGCCTTAGCCTTCCAAGTGGCTGGACTGTACACGCCCACCTCAACGCCCAGCTATTTTTTTGTTGCAGTTTGGCTGGGGCTGGGTTTGAACCTGCCACCCTCGGTATATGGGGCTGGCGCCCTACCCACTGAGCCACAGGTGCCGCCCTTTTTTCTTTGAGACAGATCAAGCTGTTGCCCTGGTTAGAGTGCCATGGCTTCATATAACTCATAGCAATGATTCTCTTGCCTCCGTTTTTCTGTTTTTAGTAGAGACAGGGTCTTGATTTTTCCTCAGTCTGGTCTCGAACTCGTGAGCTCAAGCAATCCACTTCCCTTGGCCTCCCAGAGTACTCGGGTTACAGGCGTGAGCCACAGCACCAGTTCTAAATTCATATCTCTAATTCTGATTTCAAGGAGGATAAATTAGCTTTATTCTTGTGCATAAAAATCATCTTAAGGCTCAGCACCTGTGGCTCAACGGGCTAAGGTGCCAGCCACATACACCTGAGGTGGCGAGTTCAAATCCAGCCCGGGCCTGCCAAACAACAATGATGGCTGCAACCAGAAAATGGCCGGGCGTTGTGGTGGGCGCCTGCAGTCCCAGCTACTTGGGAGGCAGAGGCAGGAGACTCGCTTGAGCCCAGGAATTGGAGGTTGCTGTGAGGTGTGATGCCACGACACTCTATCGGGGTGACAGCTTGAGGCTCTGTCTCAAAAAAAAAAAAAAAAAAAAAAAAAAAAATAGTGAAAATGGTTGTGTGATTATTTTCGAGGTGTTTGGTAATGGGACCCTATTTTTCATAATAAATTTCTTTCAGCTACTCCTTTCCATTGTGTAAGAAATGGAGCGAGATGAAATTGGAAAGATAAACCATTCTCTTTTTTGAGCCATTTCACATCTTCTAGGGTACTCTCACATTCCTGAACAACATTTTCCAAAAGGAAGGGATACTCTTTTTACCTCAGTTCTCCACAGGTTGGGTCTTCATTCTAACTTGCAGAATGTTTTTTCTGAAAAGAACAGCCTGTGTTACTGTAATTATTAATAAGGCAGCCTGCCAAGTGCCAGAATCCATTTTTCTCTGTGATCAGAACCAAGCATATTCCTCCTTCCTGACATTTTATCCAGGCTGCTTCGTGGTTGTAAGAATTAGCTGTTCATAGATTAAGTGCCCTTAATCAATTTGTCTTACATTACAATATAAAGTTTCTCTCGTGTTCTGCAGAGAACTTGATTTTCATTTGCTATCCTTGATCACAGAATGGTAAGTGGATTCCCAGGAAATTTCATGAGGAGGAATAATAATGCAGAGATGGGGAGGTGGAGGGGAATGTTGAGCTAATTGATTAGTTTAGAATCTTCTAATTTCCATGAGGGATGGAGGAGCTCAATTTGTATTTCTTCTTTTTGGCATTGTATTCTCACAGATTGTCTGCTATTTCATTATCATCTTGAAGAACAGCTGATGTATAATTCTACTGAGTAGGATATCCATTGTGTTTTTGCCATGTGCATTAATAGTTCATGATTAGATTGCTTTGTCTCTATTGGTTGATGATCTGAAAGCTTGAGGAGTGAGTTAAGAGTACAGTGTCGCTGACGCCTGAATTTTCAGTGCCACCATCCTTTGGACGCAGTGGACACCTCCTCCCCCAACAGTAACATACTGGGCTTTGAGGTTCGTAAGTGACTGGTGTTGTGTTCCTGCCTAATGAAACTTTTAGGGAGAATGCTCCCTTATTCAGAATTTCCCTAATCCTTACATGTGGCCAACTTCACTGTTTTCTGTCAGCACTTTGCTGGGGTTAATTTGCACGCTTGTCATCCTGGAGTTTGTGTTTTCCTGCCCCCAACCTGTTTATGGAGTCTCTTCCCAGGGGTTTTGAAAACTCCCAGCTTCTAGCATGAGGATTTTCACATGTATAGACAAAGTGGAGGTGAACAGATTGTATGCATTTGCCAAATAAGCCTCTTTGCTGCTCCCCCCTTAAAAATAACACCACTCCTCCAAGTGATAGTTAAAGAAAAACCCCACAGAGCAAGTTTTCTTCACAAACACATACCACCTAAACAAACCAGGCCCGTCACACACATGCCCGGCTGTTGCTACAGCTGTTCCCTAATCCCAACAGGGTCTGACTCCTGAGCAGGGAGGGAGGTGTTTATAGCCTGGAGACAGAGCCTGGCTGCAGTGAGGAGGTTTCTGGCCTCCAGACTTCATTATCAGCGTGAAGTTCCTTATTCTTGGAAGACCTAGGGATCCTCCCTGAGATAGCATGGTGGAGAGGAGGAAGCTGGGTTTTGCTGTCTTGTCCTTCCCAGCAACTAGTTTTGTATTGCCGGATCCTTTTTTTGTTTGTTGATTTTAAATCATTTATTGATTTGCTAAATATTACTGAATTCTAATTATTATCTGCCATCACCTTTAACTATAGAGGGCAGTTTTAAATGTAAAGACATTGGACTAATTCTTTTCAATATGCCAAGTAAGCCAGAAGCCTTAAAGTTTTGGAAGGTCTGACCACATACAATTTTAAAACTTGTATATAGTGAAAAGACAAAACAGAATCACAAATATAATGTGTAAAAGACGAAGGGCTAATATTCATCTTATATAAAATGTTGCTGCTAAATCAACTAAACCAAGATAAGCTGGGCTATGGAACAATGGGCAGAAGGAATCTCAGCTGAAGAGTAAGAATATATAACTATGTCTCTATATACACACATTCATACATAAAGAAGTATCTTTAAGAAATATGTAAAATGTCTAGCCTAGGAAATGCATAAAACTATTCTCACCTCATTATTAATTACAGAAATTCAGATGAAAGCAGCCAGATCATTTTTCATCTGTTGGATTGGAACTACTGTGGGTAGGTAGACGTGATCTTATTTCACAGACTGGACTGTGAGTTGATAGAGGGAAATTGGCAATTCCTCTCAAATCTGGAGCCTATAAGGATATGTGAGCACAGGTTTTTAGAAAAGCATTTCCGTGATGGAAAACACTGGTAACTGTGGATGTGATTACCATTAGGAGAGCAGAGAGGGGACAGAGGAGACCTGGTTATAGGGGCAGCCCTCTTACCTAGGGAAGTGCAAACTAGATAGGACTCACCCTGTTCACCTCTTGCTTTGACTTGTTCTCCACCTCCGATCTCTGCACTATGGGCAGGAGGTCCAGGGACGTGGTGAAAGTCAACAACATGTTATTTGTATTTACTTGTCTGAATTACTTACATCAGCCTCTCTCTCTTTGAATAGCCCTGTTAAAATTTAAACTTGAAAATCAAATTTGCTTTTAAACACTTAGTTTGTTTATTTTCTGTGTTATACCGCCAAATTAAAGTATGTCTGGTTGATGGTGGTTATTTATAATTGCTGTGTAGCTATTCTTATTTTACCGGTTCCCTCAGAATAGACTTCCATAGCAATAAACATGTTGTGCACATTCATAGACAAAGGATTTGTCTTTTTCTTAGCTCTAATCAACCTATCCAGGAAAACACTGAGCCCAGGCAGTTGACTATTGATGGAATGTAAACAGATCCAGAACCTAGGAAGGAACTCCCTGGGGTGTAGAGTTGTGCAGAAGCCAGGAGACAGATCTCGTTGGACAGACTTTTAGGAGTCATTTTGTCCTCACCCTGTTGCACTCAGTACTGCTGTGGTGGAGTGGAAACACTGCAGGATGGGGGGTCTGGGGGTCTTCTATAGTTCTGATTCTTCAGTGTCTCCATAGCCAATTATTTAATCTCTCGGGACATCACTTTACAATCTATAGAATGAGAAAATCTGCTTAATTAGGGAGACTTCATAGTGTAGAGGTTAAGAGCACAGGCTCCGAATTCCTGAGTTTGAATGTAAGGCCCACCACATAATGCCTGTGCACCTTTATGAAAGTTACTCAACTTCTCTGATCCAGAGTTTCCTCATCTTTAAAAAGGAGATGACAATAGTACATGGCTGAGAGATTGAGAATTAAGCAAAGAAGCCTACTGTAAAGCACATAAACAGTGTCTGGTGGATAACACATGTTGTCATTATTATTAATATTGTATTTGTAATACTTCTGTCATCATGGTCGTCAATTATATCTTAAGGGCTTTCTCAATTGTAAAATCCTTTGAAACCATCTGCTCAAAATAGCAAATTCGAAAGCAGTATTTAAATTCTAAAACACTAAATGGAAAAGAACATGATAGTTGGGAAAGAACAGGTAGTGAAGTCTTCAGGTAACAGTCCACTCACCTCCATCCTGACTTCATTGTATTTTTCCACTCACAGGTCTCTCTAAATCTGGGGACATTTCTTCCGTTCCTCATCTTACTAAACTGCTTGGCAGCACTGACCACTCCTTTACTGCCACAGTAGAGACCATAATTTGTCAGTAAATCACAACAATTGGTTAGAACAGGGAATTATTTTTTTAAAAAAGGGCATATATGGCTTGGCACCTATAGCTCAGTGAGTAGGGTGCCAGCCACATACTCTGAGGCTGGCAGGTTCAAGTCCGGCCTGGGCCTGCTAAACAACAATGACAACTGCAACTGAAAAACAGCTGGGTGTTGTGGCCGGCACCTGTTGTCCCAGCTACTTGGGAGACTGAGGCAAGAGAATTGCTTAAGCCCAAGAGTTTGAGGTTGCTGTGAGCTGTGATGCCACAGCACTGTGCCGAGGGTGACATAGTGAGACTCTGTCTCAAAAAAGAAAAGAGGGCATATGTGTGTATGTACATGTTTAAATATTTTATGTTAGTGTAACACATAAAAATGTACATTCATGCACTCATCTGTAGATGTAGGAATGGAGTCTTTGACGGTATTTCTGCTGACTAGAGATCTATGTCATCTTTCTGCATAAATCCATGGTACAGCGTCAAACATTTCAGTTAAATATCTTAAGATGGAAGGAGACCTTAGATGCTCATAAAGAGATCAGAGTATACTTTGCACATTTTAAAATTACTTTTCCCTTTGCCTTTTATTATTTCCTTACTTTCATCTACCTTGGCAGATACTTTCGCTTAGTAATTTTCTCTTATGGAATCTTTGGTTTCTTAGGAATAACTCTCATTCCCTTCTTAGAGAGTAACTCCTCCACCCCCATCCTTGATTTTGTTTTCCTTGGTCATTTGTGATCTGAAAATGTTAAATGAAAAATTCCAGAAGTAAACAATTCATAAGTTTTAAATTGCATGCCATTCTGAGTAGCATGATGAAATCTTGAGCCATCGCACTCTGTCCCACCCAGGATGTAAATTATCCCTTTGTCCCAAGTCTCCACTTGTCCACACTACCTGCCCTTAAGCACTTAGGTGATGGTACTTGCTGTCTGAGCCTTGCAGTGCTTGTGTTCATTACCCTTATTTTCCTCAGTAATAACCCCAAAGCGAAAGGGTAGTGATCTGGCAATTTGCATACACCAAAGAGAAGCAGTCAAGGGCTTCTGTTAAGTGAAAAGGTGAAAAGTTCTCAACTTAAGAAAAAAAATCGTAAGCTAAGATTGCTAAGAGCAAATCTATAAAATTGTGAAGAAGGAAAAAGAAATTCATGCCAGTAGTTTCACTGTCACACCTCAAACTGTACCAGTTATGGCAAAGGAGCCTGAGAAGTACTTAGTTAAGATGGAAAAGGCACCATGGATGGAAGACACGAACAGAGATGTGTTTCAGTTGACGACAATCGAGTTCCTTACTCTCTGCAGTTTTAGGCATCCCCTGGGGGCCTTGGTACATATCCCCTACAGATAAGGGGGGGATTTCAGTTCATATAATATTTGATTAAACTTCCTCATTATGACTATACCCAGTGCAGTAGGCGTTGAGATGATACCCAGCTAGGTTTTGGAAAGCCTACACCCCAGGAGGTGAAGGAGGCAGTTGGGGTACACTAGAGAGTGCCCTGCTGGCCTGAGTGTCCAGCATGCAGGTGGCATCCAGCACGTGTCCTGGAGGAATGAAGGGCTTTGGTTAATCTGGCACACTGGGGGAGAGGAAGTCACCTCCGAGGCTTTCTGCTGTTCCCTCGTCCCTTGGCTTCTGTTGTAACACTCTCCCGGTTTGCTTCCGACCTCTCTGGCTGCTTCTGTTGCCTTCCCACATTTGCCCATCTCTGCTTGGCCACTGATGACGTAGAGTTTGGTAATGCACAGAAGAGGCTCAGTCTCTCTGAGTGCTCTCTCATAATGATAATTCATCCAGGCCCAGGGCCCCGATGAACGTTTATGTGCAGGTAGAAGATTCTCAGGTGTATATCTCCAACCCAGAGTACTCTTGGGTGCAGACTGTGTCAATGACCTTCGTGGTGTTTTCCTCGAGGATGGCATGGAAGCCCTTTGCAGTCAGCATGACCAAAACTAAGAAATGAAAATCACCACCAGCTATTGAGGTCCATCCAAACCAGAGCCCTAGGAACTGCCTTTGCTGTCCCTCTCTCCATCACTTCCCAGGCATCTCGTTGGCTTTGTTTTCTTATAAATTTAAAAAATAAAAAGGAAAGAGACTTAGAAATAGAATCTATTGAAAAAGTAAGAGGAGGGCGGCACCTGGGGCTCAAAGGAGTAGAGCGCTGGTCCCATATACCAGAGGTGGCAGGTTCAAACCCAGCCCCGGCCAAAAACTGCAAAAAAAAGAAAAAAGAAAAGGTAAGAGGAGGTGAAACAACACCTTCTTTCACTAATATGGAGCAGATACTAGGTTGGTTTTATAGCATTTGTTAAGCATACTGTTTTGATTCTGGGTTAGCAGTTGGAGATGGGTCAGTGCCTGGCTAGAGATGGTGAAGCTAATTTGCCTGTGCCAGCCAGCTGGGGCAGCACAGATAGGAGAGGTGTAAACCTGAACAGGGTGCTGGTGGACTTCAGGCTGTGCCACATCACAGTACAGTGGGATAGCCGGGAGGTGGAGTGGAAGCCCCAGGTCCCCAGCCTGCCTCTTTGGGGCTGCCACTGCTGTGTGGCTGGTTGTGGCCACACCATCTCTTCAGCCTCCCCTTTCTTTGCAGTACCTATGGAAGACGTTTAGGGCTTACTTTTTCACTCAAAATGTTTTGCCTAAAATGCTTCCATGTAGACTCCAGGCAAGGTAGGCCAGAGGCGGGGAGGGGAATTTAGAAATATGAACCCTTGTTCTCACAGCTAGAAAAATTCAAAAAATGTGAATTAGTGAGGAAAGTGGAGAGGCCGAAATACATGACTCCTGCATAGAAATATTTTCTGTTTGCACATTTAATTTGAACAGTTTGGGGTGGATTCTAGATAGGCCCAGAGGGTGGTCAGGGTGGAGGTGGCACAGCTTCTTTGCCTTGTGTGAAGTGCCCTGAATGTATTCCCACCACAGTTCCACCTCTTTGCTCTATCGTTCCTCACTGGGCCTTCTGCTGCCCATCTCCTGTGGTTCCTGGCCACTCTGACTAATGGTGCCACTTTCTAGAACTTGCCCTCTAGGCATCTGCAGTCCCACCCTGAGATGCGCCCCCGCCCTGTCCGCCTCACGTTCTAACCCTTCGGTAGCACAGACGCCTGCAGTGGAGTCCAGGGCAAGTCACAGAGGCAGGGATCCCTCAGCATGACTTTGCCTCACTTATTTTTCTGAATCTTGATGTTCTGGACCCATTTTGGCTCACATTCAGAAATGCATAGAAGTTAGACTCACATTTAGAAGAGAATTGAAAAAAAAATATGCAGGTCCATGGTTTAGACTGAAAAATTAAATTCACGTATAAAAACTGAAGAATATTGTTGGAGAGCTGGAGTGATTTCGGACCAAAGGGTCAATTTAAGACCTGATGATCTGTCATCTTGGTAACTAACAATTTGTGGGAGGATTAGAGTTATTAATAACAGCAATGGCAGTAATGATTTTAGCAGCTTTTGATATACAGAGGAGCTGCGGGTTCGAGGCCCAGGTGTAATGCTACATGTGCATTATATTAACCTTCATATTAGCTAGTGGGAGAGGGATCCTTTTTATCCTATATAGGCAGAATTGAAGCCTGTAAAGGCTTGTAACTCATCCGTAATCATCCAGCTAGTAGGGGGTGATGCTGAGATTCGAACCCAGGTCATCTGGCTTCAGAGCAAGGACTTTAGCCAGGATACTACTCACCTCTCTGCCTTAGCCAGGTTTGATACGTAACCAGCTTTCTATCCAATAATTCAATTCCATACTTCGGTTCTTTATTTGCCTAACAGTATCTGCATAATTTAGCAAACTGTATTCTGGTTAAAACAAAGTAATACTACTACTATTACTAATATGTGGCATTGCAGATATCAGGAAGCCTTCTCACACCAGTCCCCCAGGAACCTGACAGGGAAGCCCAGGAAGGGAGGAAGGAAGGTATGTTAAGTTGAAACACTAAAACCACAGGCACTTATTAAGTGTGTGAGGGAGAAGTTGCATTTCTGGAATGCAACATAAATCATCCGGAAAATCTTGTACAAAGCACTTCCAGGGGCTCAACACAAGCGACTGGAAGGTCCACTGTCTATTGATATTTCTGCTGTAAACGATCTCAGTGGGAAGCCGGCTGGCTGTTTGCCTCCAGCAGTTATTTCTAGTTTTGCTATAGCAGTAATTCGAAGCCTGCGATCCCTGCGTGGGGTGAGAGGTGTGACTTGGGAGGATGTTAAGGACCTGCCAACAGTGCAGGAACAGAGAAGGGTCAAGAACCCAGTGGCTCCTGAGAGGTAAACACTTCAGAAGCTGCATGATTATGTTACTGGAGATTCTCCAAGTGCAAGTATTTAAGGGGCACAGGGAGCAAGTCATCGAACACAAAGGCAGGGAGAAGTTTTGCTTTTTTATTCCAATTTGGAATAGTGACAGTAAAAAACAAAGGCTTAATATGCTTGTTGGAAGGTTAGTCATCTGATCCCACACGGTAAGGATTTTTGGCTGCTTTTTCCTCTTCCTTGGTTATGGGTTTATTTTAGGAGAAAGAAGTGACCTTGTAGCTATAGCTAAAGGATGTTTAATAAGGAATTAAATTGGCCTCTTTGTAAAAGTAGATAAAAGACCATGATTTTATGGACTGTAATGAAATGCATCTATTTAAAACAAAAGTTTCTAGAACAGTCCTGTTCAATAAAAATATAATGTGACCCATGGATGCCAGTTTAAAATTTTTTAGTAACGACATTAAAAAATATAAATAGATAAATTAATTTTAATGATTCATTTAAACAGTGTATTAGAAAATTCATCATTTCCACATGTAATCAATGTAAAAAAAATTATTAGCTACTTGTGAGGCTGAGGCAAGAGAATCACTTAAGCCAAAGAGTTTGAGGTTGCTGTGAGTTGTGACGCCACAGCACTCTACCAAGGGTGGCATAGTGAGACTCAAAAAAAAAAAATTATTATTGAGAGATTTTACGGTTTTCTTTTTTACTAAGTCTTTGAAATTGTGTGTGTGCACATCACAGTTCACACAGGGCCCCTGTCAAGTGTTCAATAGCCACATGTGGCTGGTGTCTTGTGGACTGGAAGAGAGGAAAGAAGGAAAAGAGAAAGGATGGAAAGAGGGCAGAAAAAAAGAAAATGTTGGAGAAAACCTATCAGCACATAATACCCCTCAGACCGTCCTGGGCTGTTGAAGGCCGGACTTCCTGGTGGTGAACACTGGCAAGTCAAGAAAGTGGTTAACCTGCCTGGTTACACATCTGTCTTTCCCTCCTTGTGCCAGTCGTCACTAGATTGCATTTTCCTGAGTGCATATAGAAATAATTTTCACCACATTTCTTTTCCATTTTATCATTCTGAAGAACGCTCCTGCCTTTTGCTCTCAGATACTCCTTCTACTTGGTCTCATGCTCCAGCTTTTCTCCTTTTCCTCTGGAATAGATGAGAAAGCAGCTGAGATGGACACGTGTACGTGCATAGACCCCAAACACCATCAGGGACCCCTTTTTTATGATGGGGAATCAAAATACCTCTTCCGAGCAGGTATTTCAAAATACCTCCCACGGCATCATAGACACCGTCTCTTACCCAAGCAAAAAATAAACCGAAGAGTGCTGATGACAATTTTGCATGCAAATTGGTTAGTGAAGCCGAGCTGTTCAACTCTCATGTATGATTTTCTATTTTCATGCACCAATTTGGGAGTTTGCATGTGAACGCGGTAATTGTTCATGCAAAGCTGAAAATGCAGGTGTGGAAGCCTTTTTTAGAGTACTAGAGCTGTCTGGTTCTGTTCTCATTGACTGAGTTTTGTTCAATCTTCTGTGATGTCATACACGAAAGGATATTATTAAAGTGCATTTACAATGTGTGGAACTTTTTGTAAGCCTCATGAACGGTTTATATAACTGGACCACTGAATATGTGGTACGTCTTCCCTGCAGCGAGGAAAAGGAGATGCTACTAATGGAAATCTGCACTTTTGAACAAACGAATGGGCTTCTTTTATGGGTGGAATAAAAGCCCCCAGGGTTGGAATTTATTCTGTCACAAACCTCTTGAAACTAGTTTTGCACATGGTGAATTTTTATGCTTTCCAAAAGTTTCCATAGTATATTATTTTATATTCAGAGATTTAAAAAAATTCTTCTAAGACTTGATTGATAAGCCAATGTGAAATTTTGTTACAGAGTTGAGACTGATCAATAACTCAGGAGAAAAGGAAACAATAATATTATTTCTTGTCCTGTCTAGACGCCAAAATGAAGTGAGCACACACCCTTGGACACTGTGCTGCTTGGGAAATGTCTCCTTTTCCATTTTCTGCCGTTTGGAGTTAAGATTCCCAGTCATTTCTTGTATGCCAGCACAGTCTTTGTCCTGTCATTATTGGCCATCTCTACAAAGTGAAGTTGTTACATTCTTCCTTTCTTTTTCATTGTCATATCAAACCTCTGACTTTTCCAATGGGCATGTTTGTGAATTATTCCGACTCTTGGCAGCTTCTTTTTCCTTCTTGCTCTTCTCATCTATCCTGCTTATACCTGTGGGGAGAGAGAAAAGGCAGATGGTGAAAGGGAGGTGGGGTGTCCTTTTTCCCTGTTGGAGCCGAGGCGTAGGGTTGAGTGGGAGATGCAGCTGATGCTGTGGTTTAAAAGAAGGCTTCCTGGACACGGATGGTGGTGGTGGTCGCGTGACACAGCAAATGTACCTGATGCTACTTGGAAAGGGTTAAAATAGTAAACTTGATGTTAATGTCCATCTTACCACAATTGACAAAAAAAGTTTCCACATTTCCTTCAAGTTTCACACTGGCTGACGGTTCTCCAGCACCCAGTACAGGTCTCTCGTCTTGGTCTCGTGAGTAACCTACTTTGAGGCCCAGGGAGTGTGGAGACTTTGGAATTCTCCATCCTCCAGAGTGACTGTAGGTGGTGGTTTGTATTGGACTTTTTGATGGAAAAGTGTTGATGTAGTCATGATGTGGGCCGTGGCCTCATCGGAGAAGAATTTCTTCATTTAATGAGCCTTCCCTAGGTACTCTTGGGTTGGCCAGCTTGTTGGTGAAGAAACCCAGCTGGGTTCTGGCCTGGTGGAATTTATTTAGTGGAGATAACAGCAAAAAAAAAAAAAAATTCAGTGAATGATTTGTATAATTAAAAGTTGTGATAGATGTTGTGAAACAAGTGATTCGTAACTGATGAGAGAGAGCAGCCCTGTCCAATGCAAGTCTACTTTTCAGCCATGTGTGTAAGTTTAAATTTTCTAGTAGTCACATTTTAAAAAGATAAAAAGAAACAAGTAATATTTATAATACTTTTTACTTAATCCCAATATATCCAAACTATCGCCATTTCAGGATGTCATTAATATAAAAAATTCTTAGCATGAAAAAAATAGAAAATACCAAAGTCTTTGAAACTGGATGTATAATTTACACTTTGGTCACATAGAGTTGAGAATAGTCAAATTTTGAGTGCTCTTTAGCCACTTGTGACTTGTGTCTTAGCACAAAGATAGCTGAGAGAGAGAGAGAGAGAGAGAGAGAGAGAGAGAGAGAGCGCGTGAGCGCGCATGTAGACATAAAAAACAAAGAGAAAGGGGAAGAGTTGTGTGGATGGGTGGGGGTTCATAAAGATACTCATTCTACTTGATCTCATGCTCCAGCTTTTCTCCTTTTCCTCTGGAATAGATGGGAAAGCAGCTGAGATGGACACGTGTGCATGATAGACCCCACACACCATCAGGGACCCCTTTCTTATGATGGGGAATCAAAATACCTCTTAAGAGCAGCCTCCCACGGCATCATAGACACCGTCTCTTACCCGAGCAAAAAATAAACCGAAGAGAACTGATGACAATTTTGCATGCAAATTGGTTAGTGGAGCCGAGCCGTTCAACTCTTTACTATGTCTGAAAAACAAAAGGTCGAAGGGTATATAAAAAGGAGAAATGTTATATTTTGTCTTGGCGCTGGTAAAGTTTTAGAGAGCTGGCAAGTGTTGATTGGTGCGGGTCAGTGGTGGACAGAACAAGAGTCACAGCAGGTTCTCTCAGTAACTGTTAGATAAAACTGGTTTCGGGTTACAACAGCCAGTGTCTGCAGCCAGGCTTGAGGAGAAGTACATTCTTGGAGCAGAGTTATTGCCCAGAGTGCTTTCTCTCCTCAACTCTGATAAGAATGACCCAGTTTGTATGATCAACTTTCACAAACTCATTTAAAAATCTTCTTAGTGTTCTGTAATGTGGAAGAGCTGCAGTGTACCGTTTTGGTATTTATAGATGGTCACATGGATGCGGGGAATTAAAATGGCACTTGGCCGGTTCGGCCTTGAGAAATGCACTTTGTCCCTTCTTATTGTGAAAGAGCTAATGGCCTGCCTGGTTCCTAGTGGGACTTTTCAGGTGGTGAGTGGGTGAGAACGTGTGGTCTGTGAGGGGGCGTGTGGACGCCTGGTCAGAATGTGTTTGTGTGCTCACTCCCTGCCCCCCACGGGAGGCCTCCTCTGCGGGGTCCTTGCTGTCAGCACACCTGTCTGAGGAGAGACCAGAGCAGTCATTCCCGAAGTGGAAGCAGAGACCCCCTCCAAAGCACCTCTCAAGGATGCATTATTTTTCTGGTATGTCTTCTTCAAGGACTTGGTCACAACAGCGTTCAGTGCTGATTTTTTTGTACCCTAAGAACTCAGTGTCATTGCTAGGTTCTTGGAAACTGTGACTTTAGTCGAAACAAAATAAGATGAAACCAGTTTTTTCACAGGCTAATTGTTATAAATAAGAGTTATGTTCCTATGGTATATTTCTGGTCACAAAAACATCATCAAACTTTTAAATAAAGACCAAACACTTTTTTAATATTAAAGACTGAAATAAATGTGAGCTATATATAATATTTAAGAACTATTAAGAAGAATAAATAAGATCATTATTTACCCAACTATGCCAGTTCAGGGTGGTACGTAGCCGAAGCCTATCCCAGCATCAGGACACTAGGTGGGAACCTACCCAGGGCAGGACCCCTTCCCAGTTCAGCCAGTGCAGGGCACACTCACACCACACTCACCCATGCTCACTCATGCTGGGTCAGTGTAAACACAGCAGTAAACCTAATGTGCATGTCTTTGGGATATGGGAGGAAACCTGAGCACCTGGAGAACACAGATGAGAGAATGTGTGAATATAGGCAGTTACCTCTGCCAGGAAGCAAGTTTTTTCCACATCAATGTTATAACTAAAGGACATTGATCAAATTGACATTCAAGACCTGGTGTACAAAGTCCTGACACTTTTGTCATAGAAATCTGCATACCAAGAGTCTTAGCACTCATGTTATCAAACTCGATTAGAAAAACAGCTTAAAATATCGATAACTAGCTTCCCCCTGACTCGTGATAAGCTCTTTTTGGATTTGGTGTGAATGAGTTTGATTAGGAATTTTGAATTCTTGGTGATCCTTTGTGTTTTCCTTTCTCTATCAGAAATACTTTTAAATGTATGAAATGTTTTATTAATGCTCTGGGTTTAGTTTCTAGCTGGTTGCTTTTAATATTGAGTACCCACTACTAAATCTAAGCAGCAGGGGACCTGGTGTTTCTTATAACGCCTTCTTGATGAATCTTAGCCTGTGCCTTCTCTAACAAAAAGGAATGGTGAGATGAGCAGTAATGCCATCTTCTGGGTTTGATCCATGGAACTTACTCAGGCAGTCTCTTTCCAAACACCTAGACACTGAATTTTTTACAGTTCTGTATTGTGTTTGTGTGTATAAGTCACTGACTGTGTGTGACCCTTTAAAATGACAAGCAAACCAAACTTGTTGCTTCCCCTTTCTCCTGTTGTCATGGCAGTCTGGCGCATTAACCATCATTTCTGGTCTGATGGCCTGAGGCACCTGTTGTTTTGCCAGTTCCTCCCGGATGGACCTGCAGAATCCTAGGTTTTATATAAGCTTAAGAAGTCCTTTTGGTCTTAATTAAGATTCCCCTGTGTTTATCCATAATTCAATTAAGGCATTAGGAATAGTGTGTTAGAACTCACACAACTCAATAGCAAAAAACCAAATATCCTGGGTTTTTTTTTAATGGGCAAAAGACCTGAATAGACATTTCTCCAAAGAAGATATAAAATTGGCCCACAGGTGATGAAAGGGTACTCGTTAACATCATCAGGGAGTTGCAAATCAAAACTTTAGTGAGCTATCACTTAACACCTGTTAGGATGGCGCCTATCAAAATGACAAACACAAATGCTGGTGAGGATGTGAAGAGATGGGAACCCTTGCCCAGTGTTGGTGGGAATATAAATTAGTACAGCCATTATGGAAAATAGTGTGGAAGTTCCTAAAAAATTAAAAGTAGAACTACCATACAACCCAGCAACACCACTACAGGGTAGCTATCCAAAGGAAATGAAATTGTTATGTTGAAGATATATTGTTATTTCCACGTTCTTCGCAAACATTTTCACAATGGCCGGACATGGAAACAACCTTAGGGTCAGTCAACAGATGAAGAGATAAAGAAAAATGGTATATGTACACAATGAAATATTATTCAGTCTTTAAAAGGTGATCCTCCATTTGCAACAAAATGGACAAAACTAGAGGACATTATGCTAAGTGAAACAAGCCAGTCGCAGAAAGACAAATACTGCACGGTTTCACTTATATGTGAAATTAAAAAAGAAACAAAAGAAGTAGAAACAGAGAACAGTGGTGGGGGCCAGGGAGATGGGAAGATGTAGGACAATGGACACAACGCTGCAGTTATATCGGATGAGTGTAGAGATTTAATGTACAACCTGAGGACTATAGTTAATAATAATGTATACTGGAAATTTGCTAACAGAATATTTTAGGTACTTCTCCCACGAAAATAAAGAAAGGTAACTATGTGAGATGATATGTTAATTTGCTCAACAGTAGTAATCACTTGGCTAAGCGTGTGTAAATGTGTATGTCGGAGCAACATGTGATATACCTTAAATATACACAGTAAAAATTAACATATAAAAAGATAGTGTCATTTGAACGCATATTGGTGGTTGCCGCAGGCTATGGGGAGAGGGGAATAACTGGTTGATGGATATGGAGTTTTCTCTTGGGGCAAAGATGTTTTAGAACTAAATGTACAAAATGCAACTGAACTTTCCACTTTGAAAGAGTTAATTTTGTGTTATGAGAATTTCACTTTGGAGTAAAAAAAAAAAAGAATACTTTAATGGATGTAGTCTCCTTAGCCTGGATATGAGTTTTCTTTTTCTTTTTTTTTTTTTTTTCCAGTTTTTGGCCGGGGCTGGGTTTGAACCCACCACCTCCGGCATATGGGGCCAGTGCCCTACTCCTTTGAGCCACAGGCGCACCCTCTTTTTTGTTTTTTTAAGTTTTAGAATCATGACTTGGTTTAATCAGAAGGTGACAGAAATCTAAATTTTAAAAGCCCTAAAATAAAAGTTTTAATTTGTTCCGCAGATTTAGGAATGATATATACAGAAGACATGGGCTGAAAATATTATTTTAAAAGTTGAATTTTTGTTTCCTTTTTTTTAAATTTCTTTATTTTATTTTATTTTTTTTAAATTTTTATTATTTTATTTATTTATTTTTTGAGACAGAACCTCAAGCTGTCACCCTGGATAGAGTGCCGTGTCATCACAGCTCACAGCAACCTCCAATTCCTGGGCTCAAGCGAGTCTCTTGTCTCCGCCTCCCAAGTAGCTGGGAGTACAGGCGCCTGCCACAACACCCGGCCATTTTTTGATTGCAGCCGTCATTGTTGTTTGGTGGGTCCGGGCTGGATTCGAACCCACCAGCTCAGGTGTACATGACTGGTGTCTTAGCCCATTGAGCCACAGGCGCCGAGTCTTTTTTTTTTGAAGACAGAGCCTCACTTTGTTGCCCGGGGTAGAGTGCCGTGGCATCATCATCTAACAGCAACCTCAAATTCTTGGAGTCAAGCAATCCTCTTGCCTTGGCCTCCCAGGTAGCTGTGACTATAGGTGCTTGCCACAATGCTCAGCTTTTTTTCTTTTTTTTTTAGTTTTTAGTAGGGACAGGGTCTCACTTTTTCTCAGGTAGGTCTCGAACTCCTGAACTCAAGCAATCCACCAGCCTCAGGCTCCCAAAGTGCTAGGATTACAGGGTGAGCCGCTGCGCCTCGTCTCTATTTCTTACCTATATAATGAAATACCCCACATTGAAAAGTGATTGATTTTAGTGTTTTGCTAGATTGGGTCTACTGAAAAGCCCAGGCAAATTGATGTTACAGCAGTCACAGTCTCGAAGGAACTTTAAAACGAAAGATGTGGTTGAAGAGTGTCATTGCGAGCTTCACCTGTGAGAGAAATTACGGAGGGAGATGGTATCTCCCTCATATTGCACTCCTTGGTATTGACAGATCCATTAGCAGATGTAATTAGAAAAGCAGAGTCGGACTCTGAATAATTAGGTTAAAGTCACAAATGATTGCTGGTCAAAATAATAGAAGCTGTTGCAGTTCAGCCTGCTGTATCCTGCTTTCTAGAGCTGAGTGTGACAGGCAGTTGCTGTACGCAGTGGTTTCTTTTTCTGTTGGAGGCTGATACTGTCCCCATAATAAAGTTTGAAATAGCAAAGACATGCCTTTGGCTCTTCTACAGATGTCTTAAGGGTTTTGTTTCCAGGGAATAGATAGGGCTGCAGAATGTTTTTGCTAAACAGAACATAGTCATAGCAAAAACAAAGTTTACTTTATCCCAGGAGTGTTAAGAAATGTGTGGCTTTGTGGATTCTGTTTTTCTCAGTGCTTTCATAACTTCCTATTTTTTTTTCTTTACTCTTGGAATAATGGTTTGTTTATGTATATGGACTTACATTTCTGAGAGGAAAAAAACAAAACATTTATTTCAAAAAACCTTTGTACTCTTATGCCACCCCAAATACCTTTTCACAGTAGTTTCTGTATTTTGATTGTAAAAAAGCCGGTTATGTAATCTAGTCAGGAGAATAAATAAGATTTAAAATATAGTTATGTGGTTCTAAACTCTTTATTCATCTTAATCCCAAAAAAGGAAAAGGAGGAATTAGGAAATAGAGACTACTGTCAAATACCTACGGGTGTGTCCTTCAAGCCTTTGATGTAACTCAGGGTGAATGGGGAATGAACAGAATGGCTGTTCCACACAGAACCACCCATATTCAGTGCTGAGATCCTAAGGGCGGAATGGGGCGTGGGGCATTGTTGAAGACTCCAAAGCCATCGGCCTTAAGGAGTTGAAAATAAAATGGAAATAACTTGCCAGATTAAAGGATTAGGAGAATTAACATTTCTGACTTCTTGAAAGTAAGAATTTGAAGTTCTGTCACCATTGTGTTCACCTGAGCCTTGGCAGTAACCACCTAGAAGGACAAGGTCCTGCCCCCTGGGCTGGGTTGGGCTGCAGTGTTCAGGGCCCTTTCCCTGGCTTGTTTTGGCTTTCTCTATCTGGCCTCCTGAGCTTGGAATCCACACCAGACCTTCTGATGAGTCAGAAAATGAGACTCAGCCCCTACCAGGTGGGGAAGAGCCCTAGAGAACTGTTCTGTGCACTGTGGTGGAGGGACAAAGGCCCAGTATAGGGTGAAGATGTGGCATAGTGGAAGCACAGTGGGTGTCCAGGCTGAAGGAGGCTGGCATCTGATGACTGTGGACAGGTTAGGAAGTGGAGAGAAAAGTCTGCTGGTGCTAACTCTGGGCAGGCTGGCATTTTCTCTTGCGGGAGGGTAGCGGTGGCTAAGACAGCCTCGTCAGTGTCTCTCATCTTAAGAATCTGAAGTTATAATTAGAAATTTTAACTTAGAAGGTGGCTTATGTGGTTCATCCCTAAAGTGAAGTCCTGGTCAAAGGCCAGGAAGCCAAAGTAACTTCAGAATAACTCACACCATTTCCTTGTAGCTGTCCTTTAGGATGAAGGGGGCCCTTTACCCTCAGTAGTGTTTCCTAAAACATTTCTCCCACCGTGGTGATGTGGGCTTCACTAGAAGAACAGCACGATCTCCCCACTCCTACTTGGGCTGGCGGCAGGCTGGGACCTCGGGCAGCTGTGGTGTTTGTGTCTTCGGGATTCTCTTTCATTGATCCACCTCTTCCCCCATTGTGTGCTCCTTCCTTATTCCCACTGGGGCTCTGGTCTTCATAACCCTTTAAGTTCATTTGAAAACATTCATTGTATTATCCGATGTCACTTTTTATTATAGTTGGAAACTGGTACCTTCTTCTCCAAACTGAAATAATATAATTGCCTTTTGGGAGGCTGAGGCAAGAGGATCTCTTGAGCCCTAGAATTTGAGGTTGTTGTGACACCACAACACTCTACCCAGAGTGATAAAGTGAAACACTGTCAAAAATAAATAAATAAATAAAGTCGGAACCTCCTTTTTCTTTTTTTCTTTCTTTTTTTTTTTTGTAGAGACAGAGTCTCACTTTATTGCCCGTGGTAGAGTGCCGTGGCATCACGCAGCTCACAGAAACCTCCCACTCTTGGGCTTAGGCAGTTCTCTTGCCTCAGCCTCCCGAGTAGCTGGGACTACAGGCAACCGCCACAATGCCTGACTATTTTTTTGTTGCAGTTTGTCTGGGGTCGGATTTGAACCCACCACTCTTGGTATATGTGGCCAGTGCCCTACCCACTGAGCTACAGGCGCTGCCTGGAACCTTCTTTTTTAATCCCCTATCTAGAGTTTTAATTTTATAAAGGAGGGACCCAAGAGATGGGGAGGTGGTTGTATTGGCTTGCCCAAGGTTACATAATTTGTAAACAAAATCAGGGAACTATTACAGAATAAAATAGTAGGGAGGTTACTATGGTTGGTAGGTTGAGAAACTAACAGGCTACAATTGGTATGTCTATCCAAACAAATGAATCATCCCTTTATTTTGCTAATAATAATGTTAGGGGATTGGTCACTTCATAAGAACTAGCTTTTTTTGTTTTTGTATTTTTAAGGTTAAAGTTCAAATAGAAATATGAAATTAAGGCCTTTAATCATATTTACAATAGAAGCCTGGTTTTTTTTTTTTATTACTTTGAGATTGTTGAGATTCATTTTTATCTGTTTTTTAACCATGAAGCTAAACTTACTTTGATAGCATGCATCCCAAAAATTAAAGCCATAAAATTGTTTAGTTTTGATAGGAGATACTTCTTTGGATTTTAAGATAAAAGTTTAAAAGGTATTATGTTTTATTCAGGAAGCATTTAGCTATGAAGCAGTTGATTTATATTTCTCATGTTACTGATTTGGAGTGTGGAAGTTAAGGGGTGTGGGTGGTGATGGAGAATGATCTAGTGACCCCAGCCCCATATTATCAGCTCCATTCCCTGAAGACCAGTCCCCCTGTCCAGGCACCTGTCCACCCCTGCCAGGGCTGCTGCCGTGATTTCCTTGGGCTCTGTGGATTACACACACATCATCCCATTTGATCTTTACGACCAGGCTGTGATGGGAGACAGGCTGATGTGTTATCTGTGTTTTTTACCAGGAAACTCAGCACTCACACGCCTGAGGCTAACAGCTGTTGGGGAGCGCAGCTGATATGAGAATCCTGTCTTCTAAACACATCGGCTGCTTTGATTATTACAGGGTGACGCCTAAAACGAAACATATAAATTATCAAAATCTTAGTAAAGGCTAATTTTATTATAGCAGAAAGTGTTAGAAGACTTAAAAAGTACTGAACTGTAGAGGCTGGCTGAGTTTGAGGCCGCGTATTTGATGACTCACAGATGGTCTTCATATACAATACAGTTTTATCAAAGAAGAGGGGATCTTGGTGCTAGATAGTCCTTTTAGGTTTGCTCCCTAAAGTGTAATCACCCTCCTATTAAAAGTCCATTCAGTTTTTCTTTTTTTTCTTTTTTCTTTTTTTTTTATTTTGTTGTTGCAGTTTGGCCAGGGCTGGGTTTGAACTCGCCACCCTGGGTATATGGGGCCAGCACCCTACTCACTGAGCCACAGGCACCACCCCATTCAGTTTTTCAATTAAAACAAGCATTGTCTCTGTCACTTGTGGTTTCACCCTTTTGGTTCCATAGCTTGACAGAGAGGAAGGTGTTCCGTATAGGTGCAAGGCCCGCATCTAGCCTTCATAGGGCCTGGGACATAGAGGGAGATCATGGGCTTGAATTGGGGTGAAGGGAGTGAGGTAACATTTTAAATAAAGACAAGATCATTAACGGTGCTGAGTGAGCCATATTAGAGCTTGATTAGAGCTAAAGGAAAATTAATAACTGGTCTTGGTTTTATTAAAAATTTTTGATGCTTTGTTCATCATGACTTTTTTGCATTAATTTTTTACTTTTTAACATATTACATTAAATATTTATTTATCTTGGTCACTGAGTTTTCCACGCTCCCTTAAATTTTGCACCTGCAGTGAGTATGTCCTCACTGCTCTGACCCTGGTCTCATCCCTGCCCTGGGCCTGGAGGTGTGCCCATAGGGACACTGCCCTTGCTGCAGAGTGGGCCCAAGGCTGGTAGGGCAGGGAGTTCCAGGGCCTGGACTGTGTGAAGGCGGGTGCGGGTCACAGGTGGGCACATGTGCTGGGATCTGTCCCCTTGCCCATGGAGAGGAGCGTGGTTGGAGGAGGGCCGAAGCACAGCTCTGTGAAGCTGGTGAGCCTGCTGGAGGGCTTGTGGAGAGACAGATGGCTCAGATTCTGACTGTCTAAGTCTGGGGTGGGGGCCAGGATTCTTCATCTCTAATAAGTTACCAGGAGCTTCTGCTTCTGGACCATGGGGCTGGACCAGAGCCCTTGCTCTGAAGCTCAAGGTGCAGAGTAGGGTCCTCTTGCCTCGGTCGGAGCTGCTATGAGACCTCTTGATGGGTTTCTGTGCATAGGGAATTGGGAGGGGCTCAGCATTCTTCGTGAGACTTAACTTTGGATTTAAGTCCAGAAGATCCAGAATGTACCTTTCAAGGGGGAGATTGAATACTTTTCTGCTCTCCTGGCCAGTCTTTTTATTTGTCACTGTTATTAATGGCACTTTCTCCAGGATGTTAAGTGCTTGCTTTAGATTCGGCGTGAATCGTTGCTATAGATTTTTTTTCCTGTAAATTTCTTGCATGATATATGAAAATGAGAACTACAGTATCTGATATTATATGGTATTTATTCTAAAGTACCCCTAGGTTTTGTTTATAAATTTGTTTTAAAAAATAACAAATTATTGGGTGGTGCCTATGGCTCAAAGGAGTAGGGCACCAGCCCCGTATACTGGAGGTGGTGGGTTCAAGCCCAGCCCTGGCCAAAAATAGCCAAAAAATAAATAAATAAATAAAATAAAGAAACAAGCCTTTAAAAAAATAACAAATTATTTTTTAAAAAATACATTAAGTACTTTTAAGTATATATACAGAAGAAAATAAAAAGGTCTCATTAATCCTCAACCCAAATTATCCCTGTAGATGTGTAATAGTATTTTAAGTATAAAATAAGGACAATCTTTCAACCCTTTCTTCCCTATTCTAGTCGCTTTCAATTCTTTTTTTTTTATTCAATCATAGCTGTGTACATTAATGCAATCATGGGGTACAATGTGCTGGTTTTATATACAATTTGAAATATTTTCATCAAACTGGTTAAGATAGCCTTCACGGCACTTTCTTAGTTATTGTGTTAAGACATTTATATTCTACACCTAGTAAATTTCACAGGTACCCTTGTAAGATGCACCGTAGGTGTGGTCCCACCAGTTACCCTTCCTCTTTCCATCCTCCCCCCTCCCACTTTCTTCAATTTTGGTGTTTTTCTGCTGGCCAGGTGCAGTGGCTCATGCTTGTAATCCTAGCTCTCTTAGAGACCAAGATGGGCAGAGTGTTTGAGCTCAGGAGTTCAAGACCAGCCTGAGCAAGAGTGAGACCCCATCTCTACTAAAAATAGAAAACAAAAGTTGTTCATTGCGGCTGATGCCTGTAGTCTCATCTACTCTGAAAGCTGAGGCATGAAGTTCATCTGAGCCTAGGAGTTTGAAGTTGCCGTGAGCTGGGCTGACACTATAGCACTGAACCCCAAGTTAACAGAGAGAGACTGTCTCCAAAAAAAAAAAAAAAAGAAAAAAAATTTTTGTTTTATGATTTCTTCCCGAAAAAAAATTTTTTTTGTTGATGACTATGTCTATCTATCCTTTCAACTTTTTTTTTTTTTTTCTTTTTGAGACAGAGTGTCACTATATCACCCTTGGTACAGTGCTGTGGCATCAGAGCTCACAGCAACCTCAAACTCTTGGGCTTAAGCAATTCTCTTGCCTCAGCCTCCCGAGTAGCTGGGACTTTAGGTACCTGCAGCTACTGGTTGCAGGTGTCATTGTTGTTTAGCAGACCTGGGCCAGACTCCGAACCCACCAGACTCGGTGTGTGTGGTCAGTGCCCTACTCACTGAGCTATAGGCGCCGAGCCCCTTTTAACTTTTTTTAATGTAAGAGTGATCATATCATTAATACAGTTAGGCAGTTTATTTTTTAACTTAACAATGTATCTTGGACAGGTTTCTTTATCAGCACTAAACAGTAAATCTTCTTAATGGTTCATAGGATTCATCATTAGAGTATCCCATTGTTTAATCCACCAGTGAAGAACTCTTTCCTTCCAAGAACAACCTTTTAGTAAATATCTTTGTTTATGTATTTTGTAAGACATTTATAAGTCCATTCACAAGAGTAATGCCAATAGCAAGGTTGCTAGACAAAGGGTATGTGCATTTTTACATTTGAAGGCACTCTTTGCCTTGCCCTCCAGAAAGATTTGCTTCTAACAGCTGTGATGGGAGTGCCTATTTCCCTAACCTCCTTGCCCACAGTGGATATTATAGAAGTAAAAAAAAAAGTATGCATATATATATATATTATTCTTATAGCAAAAAAATAAAAAATAAGAATAAACTTCATAAATATATAAGGTCTATTTGAAGAATAGTTTAATATGTTCCCAAGGGACCCAAAAGAAGACTTGAATAACTCAAAGTTAATGTCATCTTCTTGGATGTGAACTTGCAGCATGGCGAAAATATTCTCCCTGAGTTAAGCTGTAATTTGAACATGATCCAATAAAAATATCAACAAATTTTTTGGGAGAAGGGGAAATTTGATGAGCCAATTTTCAAAGATCACTTAGAAATACAAATTAGGCAGGAAGATTCAGAAAATAGACAGGAATACAGGAAGATTCAGGAAATAGCCTAACAAGATATTAAAGCATAATATGACTAAAGTTGTTACAAGTAGTATTGTACTCAAATAGATTAATAGATCACAGTCATAAAATTAAATATATTCAGGAGTAGAATATATGATAAAAATGACATCTCAAATCAATGAGGAAAAATGGATAAAACCCTACATGGGGGAAATGTTGAATTAATCTTGAATACTTAATATGGGATAAATTCCAAACAGATGAAAGATTTACATGCAAAAAAATGAAATAAATATTACACAAATTCACAGGAAAATTGTTTTCATTATACCAGGTCTTTCTGCTATGACATGTAATTTAGAAGCCATTGAAAAGCAAGATTGATAAATTCAGCTTTATATCAAAAATTTTTCATGGCAAAATCCACCTTATGCAGACTCAAAAGGCAAGCAAATTGCAGAAAGATGTTTGCAACTGGCATCACAAATAATAATAAACTTCCTAATATATAAAGAGTTTTTACAAAACAATAGAAATTAAAGTATCAGTAATCCAATAGAAAGCTATGGAAAGATTATGCACAGATGGTTCACATAAAAGGAAACAGTTAACTATGAAATGTTTAATAAGAAAAAATACAAATAACATAAGAAAAGTAATATAAATCACTGCCTTACAGAGCTCTTTTTTTTTTTTTTTTTTTGAGACAGAGCCTCAGAGTGCTGTGGCATCACAGCTCACAGCAACCTCCAATTCCTGGGCTTAAGCAATTCTCTTGCCTCAGCCTCCCAAGTAGCTGGGACTACAGGCGCCCCCCACAACAACCAGCCATTTTTTGGTTGTAGTTGTCATTGTTGTTTGGCAGGCCTGGGCTGGATTTGAACCTGCCAGCTCTGGTGTATGTGGCTGGCACCTTAGCCGCTTGAACTATAGGCACCGAGCCGGGATCTTTTTTTAAACCATGAAAATAGCCAGGGCATAGGAAAAGAAATACCTTTGTATATCACTGATAGCAGGTAAATTCATCCCATTTATCTGAAAAAATTAGAATGCATGTATCTTTAACCAATCAATTCCACATCTAGAAATTTATTTTTTATTATGTACTATATGAGTACATGTGAAATCTTGTAAGAATGGTAGTTTTCGTTAAAACATTATTTATAAAAGTAAATGCTTGTATAGCAATCTATGTACCTCATGCAATGGAACTGTAAAAAAGAATGGGAAAGAGCTCTGTGTACTGCCATGGAATGGTCTCAGAAAACTGTACTGTTAAGTGATAACAATTGATAAAAAGCCAGGTGTGTAATGTTATACTGACATTTGTGTAAAAGGGGAGAGAGACAGGCCTATTTACTTGATATGAATGCAGAGATTGTTAATGCATATACAAAAAAATAAATAAGGTGGTTGCCTCTAGGGCAACCTGGGAGGCAAGGGATAGGGTTGGGATGTAGAATTTTCACTGAAAATATACATTTGTACCTTTTTTTTATTTAACCTTTTTTGCCTTTCTTAAAAATAACCAAATTTTAAAATAATTCAATAGGTAAAAAATATTTCTTTTCTTGATTTGTGTAGTTCTAATGATACCGTGAGATCTTTTCAAATATTGATCAGCTTTTTACATTTTTTAGGCAATTGCCTGTTCATATATTTTGCCTACTTTTCTACTTGGGGGTGTTGTGGGGAAGGAGGGATTGACTTCTTTGCAAATTGAGGAAATTAGCTCTTTGTCTTAAGAGTCACGAAATTTTGTTCCAATCCGTCTTTTGACTTTGTTAATGCTGCTTTTTGCCACCTAGCATTTTATAATTTGCAGATAGTCTTTTTCTTCTTTCTCTTCTGTCTCCTCTTCTCCCCCCTTTTCTCTGTCCCTTCCTTCCTTTCCTTTCCCTCCCTCCCTCTCTCTCTCTCTCTTTCTTTCTTTCCTTCTGTTTTGAGGAATTGGAAAAGACTTTATGATCATGGTCCCTGAGAAGACTGACTCTAGATTTAAGGCATCTAATTATTAATGCCCTTAGGTGAGTTGGAAAATGACGGTCTGTGTATAAAGTCTCTTTGAAGTAAAGTAAAGATGAGAACAAATGGGTTTGAGAGTAGTTTTGGTACATCTCTGATGAGCTTCTCCTCTCTCCACTGCAGCGGAGCTTCCAAGGTCCTCGGCGGTGAGGCTGGCCTCCCTGCGCGACCTGCCCGCCCAGCTCCTAGAGTTATACCAGCAGGGCTTTTCTCTGGTTGCTCTGCATCCCTTCGTGCAACCCACTTACCAGCAAGAGAAGACACCACTTGAGCACATCTTTAGGGCCATCTTGATCAAGAAAACTGACAGGTAAGGCCTCTGTGGATGCATGCTTAGCATCACGTGGAGGCTAAGGTGTGTTGAATGGAGGATGGCAGGCGTTTTGACATTTGCATGCTTTTCCCGGGGCCTCTGTCTTCTGACATGTAAAGCAAAAATGTTAGACAAACAGAATTTTCCTAGTGTCCCTCGATGAAAAGCAAATGTCATAGCCAACTACTAGTGGAGAATTCTGTTTTATATCCTTCACCTTCTCTAGTTTATTAGGTTAAACTCAGCTGGAAAAGCATCTCCTCAGAAGAAATTTACTCCCACAATGGTGCAGCTAGTAAAAGTATACAAGTTTTAAACTGAAAAGAATAACTGGAAAACACAATAATTTTATTAAAGGTTATATACAAACTTAATGCCTTTTCCCAAATTCTAAAAATACTTAAAAATTATTAACCCACCATAAATTCTGTAAGTTACTTGGGAGGAAAAGAAAATCCCATCTAAATCAAATGCTGTTATTGGTTTGGTCTTGATACGGATTTTTTGAGGCTTACGCAGTTGAATGCTTTATTACTCTTTAATATATTTCAGTTGGGCCTAATTAAGAAAACAGAGGTGGGGTTAGTCTTTCAAAAGAAGCAATATTATTACTTTTTTTGAGACAGAGTCTATTGCTCAGACTAGCGTGCAGTGGCATCATCATAGCTCACTGCATCCTTGAACTCCTGGACTCAAGTGATCCTCCTGCCTCAGCCTCCCAAGAAGCTGAGACTACTGGTATATGCCACCGTAACTGGCTGATTTTTTTGTTTTTTGTAGAAACAGACTCTCGCTTTTGCTCAGGCTAGTCTTGACCCATTGGCCTCTGGTGATCTTCCTGCCTTGACCTCCCAAAGTGCTAGGATTAGAGGTGTGAGCCACCATGTCCTGCTTGAAGTAATATTAACTTGAAAATTTTTTTTTTTAATGATGAGAATGGGATGGAGAGTGCAATATGTTTTCGCTGCTTTCATAAAAATAAACATTAAAATGAAGTCTGGGAGAGGAAATCCGATTTGTCCTCTGGCCAACTATCGTAGACGGAAGAATAACATGTGCCACATTAAAGGCAGGAAGAGCGTGCAGGGCGCCTGCTCCTCTTTCTCATTTTAAAAGTCACTTTGCAGGTAGACAAAGCATTAGGCTGGTGTGCTCACCAGGGACAGCTGTGAGGTGTGAGGGTGCATGACTGCGACTGACTTTTTCCTTTGTTTCTTCATGGTAGGTCAAGCTCTGATGCTCTTAGTTCACATCAACATGCATTAGAATTTGAAGTGAAACGTTGTGCCTGTCTTTGCTCACATCCAGAATTAACACGTTTTTGGTAAAGTGAAACTCCTCTCAGCATCTGCCTTGTATACATATTTATATCTCTGTGTTGATTGGCTGTGGATCAGCATTTGGGTCAATCACAAGAGGAAACTCTTCTGAGGGCTGTGGTGTTTTTAGTTAGACTGACACACAGGATATGTGACGGTGATCGCTCATATTTATTGAGCACTTACTATACTCCAGGCTTGGTACAAGGATAAGGATACATAACTTTATCCTTATCAGACTACAGAATAAGTGTAATTTGTATTTCCATTTTGCAGGTGAGGGAACTGAGGCACAGAAGTTGAGTTGTCAGGGTTGCACAGATGGCGGCAGGCAGGCCCATGACTTGCTCCTGGGAAGGCTGACTCCATTACTTGCATTTTGAACCCTGGCGTGCAGCACTCGCGGTGTTCCTGTACCCACAGTTCTCAGGGAGAACCTCTTATGAAGAAAGTGGAGGAGAGGGTGTCTTTGATCTTAGATGAGGTAGTACTTTCATCATACCTTTCCCAGTTTTACCTCTCAGCAGTTTTCAAGTTAATCAGAATTCCAAAAAGAAAACGAAACTGACTTACCAGGTGCTGCGTAGATCGCTGGAGGCATCCACCGGGCTCCCGTGCTTCTCTTCCACAGATTATTCTTCTGGCCTTAGTATTTAGAGGAGACCACTTTGGGTCAGATCACAGCGTATCCTGCGGTGTCATCTGCTGTAGGAGGTGATGTAAGCACAGGGTTTAGAATGAGCTCAACTCAAAAAGTGAAGATCTATCCTTTTTTCCTTGCTGTGGAGCAGCACTTCTTGAACTTTAAAAGCCCTTTCCAGGGCAACTTTTCTGCCACCTGCATACTCCCCCAGCTCTTATTTATTTTGGGTGGGAAAGAAGTTGGTGCATTACTTGTAATTATCTTTCAGTTTTAAAAGAGAAAAACATAAATGAACTCACCTGATGATTTTATTATCTGGTTTAGGTTATATAAAACAATTAAAGTGGCTCAGTGCCTATAGCTTAGCGGCTATGGCTACGGCCACACATACCAGAGCTGGCAGGTTTCAACCCGGCCTGGGCCTGCCAAACAACGACAACTACAACCAAAAATAGCTGGGGGTTGTGGCGGGCACCCGTAGTCCCAGCTACTCAGGAAGCTGAAGCAAGAGAATTGCTTAAGCCTAAGAGTTTCAGGTTGCTGTGAGCTGTGCCAGCACAGCACTCTACTGAGGGCGACATAGTAAGACTGTCTCAAAAAAAAAAAAAAAAAAACAAAACCAAAACCCAATTAAAATGTTTTTGTTTATTTCTGAGAATGATACTTCTTGAGGCAATCTCCAGGATGAAGGCTTGTGCGTCTCACTGTATAAAATGGTTTCTCTCCGCACCTTTCTCATTTCTTCTGCTGCAAACCATGTAATCCTTTGTTGACTTTTTTTTAAAGTTTGCATTATAAAATGCATCCTCCCATTTAGCTTTTCCTCAGCATCAGAAGATGATGATCTTCCCCTCTTTCTTGAATTTCTGTTCCTTAACATTGCTCACAAGCTGGGTGATGACATTTCTCCTATAAGAAAAGTGTGTACTTTTTTTCCAGTGGAGCAGATGAACAATGCCTGTTCATTGCTCAAGGAGTAGGGCACCCGCCCCATATGCCAAGAGTGGCAGGTTTGAGCCCAGCCCCGGCCAAAAAAACTGCAACAAAACAAAACATGTCAGATGTCTTTTGACATAGGACCAGAAATTATTTTAATGCATCTATGAATCTCCTGGGGATGTTGTTAAAGACCAGAGTCTGATTCAGTAGGTCTGGGGAGAGGCCTGGGACTCTGCATTCTTAACATGTTTCTGAGGCAGATGCTGTTCTGTGGACCACACTTTGAGTAATAAGGGTATAGAAGGACCAGATTCTTGTCTGGCTCCATGCCTAGCACTCAGCAGTGTTGTTGGGATTGCAGCTTGACTCCTAGGGGAAGCTTTAAGTGCTAGGAATGTTGAGGAAGAACAGGACTCCTGGATGGAAGGGCCTGTGTTCTAGGCTGTGCTTGGCTTCTAGTGAGGGGAGAGGGCACATCAGCGGATTTTTCCTGGGCCTCCATCTTCTAGTGGTGCAGTGAGGGGTTGGGCCTATGCGATTGGTAAGACCTGTACCAACTCTAAGTTACCTCATGGGATGAGATGGGTAAGGACACTCTTCCGCAGAAATAAGAACCTCCACTTCAGGGGAAGGTCCATTCCAAGCCCCCAGTGGGGCTGGGATGTTAAATAGGGCTTATTTACTTTTACTTTGGTTAGGGCACAAGCAAGTGAGCTTACTTTGCAGAAGAGAAACACAAGTCAAGCCACTGAGAAGCATAAGACAGTGGTGTGGAGGAGGGTTTTCAAGAAAGAGAAGATTGTAGTCCCCTTGGGTTGGAGTTCAGTGTGGTCCAGAGTGCATGAACTACCTGCCTGGTGTTTTTAATGAACATTCCAACTCTTTTGATAAGCAGACTCAGAGAGAGAAATCTCTCACTTAACTTCATGCTGGGTCTTTGGAACTGCTTTTTGGGGAGGTAGGGAGGGGGATAAATAAAGCTGCAAAAGCTTGGCAATGTACTGTGTGAAATAAGGCAAAAATGACCAAGAGACTGTCTCCCATTTCTGTCCCCAGTAGTACTGGGTGGGGGAATGGTGGTGGTTGGAAGCAGGGTCATTATAAAATGTGATTTTAAAGTATAGGTATTTTCTTTCCTAGCATATGCCATAACCATATCTTTTTGCATCATGAGGAAAAGACCCTCATGCTCTTAAAAAGAAACAAACAAAAATCCCTCACAACTTTTTATCATCAGGGAGTTTTTAAGTAGTAAAAATAAAACAAAGGAAGCCTTATATGATTAATTTTTAATACAACAGTTAAAGTGGTATTTTCCGTAAAGTCTGCCAAAGTTCTGACAGCTTATAGATAACTGTTAAGAGAAGTGACTTAACTTTTGAAAAGGAAGTAATTGCCTGGTTAATATTTTTCAAGTAAAGCACATTGAAAGAGAGCTTAGATGCTCTTTCTAGATTTCTATCCATCCAAATGAAGTTCATTGGCGGGAATCACCATGGGATGAATGCTTGAAACTTGAATAACCAACTTAATGTGCTTGAAAGGTGAACATAAGGGTTTTAGCAAATAACTTGGCTTTGGGGTATGCAGAAAGACCAGGAAAAAGAACAGAACCATTCGAGTGTGTATGTGTGTACTTATTCATTCTTTCGCAAATACTTGCTGAGCTTGTACTCTTTTTAAGGAATTGTGCTAGGGGCTCCCCTGTGGGAGGGTAGAGAACACAGGTGCAGGGCTCAATTGGACAGGGAACCTGCCTTAACGATGTAACAGAAAATAGGGTATGTATGTGTATCCTATGTGTGTGTCTTCTATCCATTTGAAAGCAAACCAGAGAAATGTTTCAGGAGGAAGGAGCTTTTAACTTGGGCCTGATTTCTTTTGGGAAAACATAGGAATAATGAGCATGAGGTGGGAAGAGTTTATTTAAGTTTTCTAATGAAATGTTTTCTAGTGGTGTTTGAGTAATTTGAGAGCATCGTTGATGGTCTGAATTATTAATGAGTCATTCCAAAAGCAGTATGCAGTACAATAATGTTCCTTGGAGCTCTCTACCATTTTGACAAATTTCACTTATATCCATGAAAAATTACCTGCTCTTTTCTTTTGAAATTTTTGATAACTGCCATTTCATTTTAAGATGGCAGGGCAAACCACACACATAACCATAAATTGTTCTTGATTCTAAGTATATTGAATTCAGTCAAAGTCAGTTAGCATGAATAGCTGAATATGAAGTACTTAGCAAATAAGTAGAGAGTTTGTGCTTCTTTCTCAGCTCTTTCTTTGGAGCACTTAGTGATTTTTAACAGACAATATAGTTGCATTCACTCTGAATTCTAAGTACAGTTAAGTGATCCTTCACTTTTGGGGGGCAGTTTTCCTTAGAATGAATTGCTAAAGATCTCAGAACTTGATGGCTAAGGGAAGTCAGTTATTAAAATGTCACTTCTGTTGTTTTAGGCGTATGGGTTTAATTCTAGGTCATTTTATGGTTGTAGATGGAAGTACAGTGCAATGATACATGGTGAGGCCATTTTTCAGCTGTTGAATTGTTCACTCATGGAGCTGGGGTGTCACTGGTGTGTTTTTGTCACTAACGGGTTGAAGACATCTGGGTACAGCTCCCCTGGAGTAACACTTTACATGGCACAGGGACCAGAAGCTCTGTGGACATTTATTGGGCACAGTTTGGCCTATGATTGGGGGCCCACATGGAGGAGCTAATGCAGGGGGTAAAATTATAACAGTCCTTGTGGAAGATGGCAAATTGTGTAATCCAAATTGTTCTTGAAAATCTGCTTCCGAAGAAAAAAACAAAATCTGCTTCTGTAACCAAGTAACAGCAGTGTCTCTCTACCTGACCAATGTGTCCTCCTTCAGGGCTAGGTAAGCTTGCCGTTTCCAACAATGAACCCCCCTGGGTTGCTAAGTTGGTTTGGGTTTGTGGCGAGTGTACATTGGAATCACATCTAGAGTGGTGAAGGGCTTGCACTTAGAGAGGCGTTTGTGGAAACTGAGATTAAGTGAACAAGAACTCCCCGTCTCCCTCTCAAGTCCGTTCTGGAACATGTGGGCCTATTGAATAGAGTAAGTAGCATGAATGTTCTTCCCTTTCAGTTGGATTTTTCTAGGACAAACATGTGTTATGTAATTTCACTGTGCAAAGATGACTCTAAGGAGGTCTGAGATCTTGAGACTTATCTTCTGGTAGGGGACTATAAAATGTATATGCAAATTATGTAATTGTCCAGCTGAGTCTTTAGGTCTGGGTTTGCATCTCCAAATGGAAATTTGTTAATGGGGGTGCTTTAGAAAAGGAGGCTTCCTGGCTCTCATTTGGTCTGGAATGGTGGGTAGATTTGAACGGGGAGACTAGCCCAGGAGAGTCTGAAGCCTAGAAAAGCACACCGTGATTGATGAGCAGCAGTGGAAGCACCAGGTCCAGAGGGGAAGGACAGATGCAAGGGATCTGGGGCTGGAGACCTGGCTGCAGGAGTTGTGGTGAAGCCAGGAGGACGGAGTCCACTTCTTTATTTGCTGACTTAGCCAAGGGTGCTGAGGTCCTCATTCTAGACTAGATTCCTCCAGTGGTTCTTACAAGAGACGCAGGGGGTTGCTTCATTCCAAATTGACCATATGCTTGGAGTCTGAAATATTTGTCCTCCTTGACCATATCAGCAAGCTTTACTCCCAAGTACTTACGAGCAACCCAGATTACGGTATGAGTCATCTCTGGCCACCCAGGGTCAAGTGATGCAGAGAGAGACAATTCTTTTGGCTTTTTGCTGTTTTATTTCCAGGAAAGAAAATCTCAGAGTGCACTCAGTCATTGCCCTTTGTTTCTTCTTTTGGGACCCAGAATCTAAGATCTTGGAAATGTTGCTTTTATTCTAAGACAGGATGCCCACCAGGGATGGAGGACCAGTGCCTTAGCTCTGCCTTTTGGTTGCCAGATCTTGTATTTGTCCCCCCCACCAAGAAAATCCATACATAACTTCTCCTTTTAAAATGTTGCCTCATTTTTTTAAAAATAGCATTGTGTATCCCTAACCCACGCCTACTGGCTTCTATCTTGCAGCCTCTAAGATTTCTGTGAGATGCTTATGTGGTGGGAGCTAGTCTCATGCCCCTTCGAGCTGCCTATTCTGCCTTTGAAACACAGCCGTCATTGCACTTGTCAGCCTCTCCTGTTTTTTTTTTTTTTTATAGTATGTCTGTCCACCTACCCTCCCCTTGCTAAGTCCTCTTTTGTCTTTGGAATCCCATTACTTACTTTGAGTGTCAGGTCTGATTAGGTATTGCTCAGTAGAATTTTCCCAAATCAAGTAGAGTAAAACCAGGCCCTGGAATTTTGCTGCAGTTGTTCACTAAAGGATCATAAATTCATTAAGGGATGGATCTGTCTTTAGTATAGATATTTACCAGTACCAAAAGTGCATCTTGATAATACAGCCACAAAGCATGGACCCCAAGTAATGGAACATACACACACACACACACACACACACACACACACACACACTCACTCACTCACACACACACGATTCTTTCATTCCCAAAGTCACAGTGACTTGCCACAGAATATATCCATTATTTTTCACTCTCTCTTTTTCCTTTTAAAAAAACATTCAAAGGATGGCCTTCAAAGCAAAGGAAATCTTTGTGGACCTTAAGTGAAGTACAGATGCATTACATTGCCTTTTTCTAAGCCTGCAAGATAACATGAACATTTTCTTTGGCATTTGAAAAGGGCAAAATTGGGAAAGTACAAAATTATATTGGAACCAAAATGAAAATTCTTTTTAAAATTACAGTCGAAAGTGTCCTGTTTAAGTGGCCTTGTGTCTCTTCATGTCTAATTTTTACCAATTACTTTGACTCTTGGGAGAATTATAGGGCTTCTAGAAAGAGGTTTCATAATTAAGCGAAATGCACAGGGGGTGGTAGCGCCTCCCGGGGTGTGCCCTAGAAAATGCTCTCACGCGGGGCGAGGATCAGCCCTGGAGCTCGCTGATTGCTGGGATCACACGTGGGGAAGGAAAGAAACGGCTGACTCACCGATGATTGACATGTGCCACTGTGATGGGGAAACTGCAGCAGACGGTTTAGTCCCGAGAGCAGAAATCAAGGAAGGTGGTTTCAAACCTGTTTTCTTAAATCAGAGCGGGGAATAAGAAGCTGCTTGTTTAGCACAGGAGTCGTTATTTTGGACTCAGCTACAGGAAAGGCGCCCACTCTGCTGGCAGCTGCCCCTCATTTTGTTTCTGGTGTGGTATCACCCTTCCTCAGTGTTCTTGTGCTTCCAGAGGTGTGTGGAGGACTTGATTAGCTCTCAGGCCACCTTGGCGCCCCCAAGGAGCTGTCCAGCGTCAGTGAGGCGACCTTAATTTATTCCTCCTATTTTCCCATCTTGCTCTGGAGTAACACCCTTTTCTGGTGTGTTGAAGTTTCAGGATTCACTGTTAATTATTGTGTTTGCACTTTCCAATCTAATATGCCAGCATAAAGCCACATTCTCTTGGGGACAGAGGGTTTCTCCATTCCACACCCCTAAATGGCTTGTCTTGCCATTCTTCTCTTCTTCCAAAGCCGTCGGCCCTATCCCAATGCACAGAACAAGAGAGATGGGCATGGTTTGTGTGTGGGCTCCTTTTTACACCCCCATTTAGTAGCTGGCTTTGATTGCCTATGTCTTACCCTATATTTTGTTTTTTATTTTTATTTTTGTGTCCTCTGAGAGAGAGAATTAGCATACTAGTGATTTCCAATCTTTCCCCAGAAGTGTTATGGAATGGCAGAGAATAGTGAGTAGGTACTCAAAACAGAAGCATAGGCACTAAAGTTCTTTGAAGTTTCCTCTTGATCTTGAAACTTATGCAAATATTACAGTGCCATGAAATTACTACAGTGCCATCAAATGTCTGTATTTGTTTTCAAATGAAACAAAGGCCCCCTGTTCACAGTTGTACATACAATCTTTAAATTAAATAATTGATTCTAGGAAGATCTATTCTGTGACATTGCAAGGTAAGGCCATATGCATACCTCACAGATAATTTCATTGCAAATAATTTTACTAAAGTTTTAGAGTTTTGTATTTATATGTTTATCTCATATAAAATTGAGGAGCTTAGATTGTCTTACTTTAAATTTTCCTGGCAAAGTGTTTTTCATCTTTTCTCTTCTTTTCCAATCAGACATAGCTTAGATTTTGTATGTCTGTCAAGCATTAATGATATAATGGACATTATCAGTGAAGGGTTATGGAAAAGACTAGCACGAATTGAATTTTACATTTTTAGGTATGAATATAGAAGCAGGTGATAAATAACTTTCAGATGTATATAAGTACATTATTGGTGATTTAAATATTCCTGAGATTTTGATAAGATTATCTCTGTGATCTATCCAACTTGTTTTTATCATATTTTAATGGTTGGAAGAGGGAACCATTTTATAAAGAGATAAATGCTATAAAAATGACTTAGTGGAGTACATCCATTCATCTGCTTTCTCTTCATCGACCACAAGTTGGAACTTAAAATGGTTACAGAGACTTTAAGAACCAAATTAATAGCTCATATTCATACAACACCTGTTTCTGAGGGTCTGAGAACACTTTGCTTCATTCCTGGATATGTTAAGTATTCTAATTAGTTCTCACTATGTCCTCTGATTGTTGTTTTGTTGTTAATATTTGCTGAAGACCTTATCATGTGTTCAGCAGGGGTTTTAGGCATACACTATTTTGTAGCTACAAGGTGCCATTATCTGCCCTCATCTCCTTTTCCTCATTTTACATCACAGAAAATAAGACTGAAGAAGTTGCTAATGGCTTCTCAGTACTGAAGTTTGGGGTGGGTGAGTGGGAGTGTGGGTGGGTATAGAGTTTTAAGTTCTATTTGGAGACTCATGGTGCAGAAATACACCATTTTTCAGCTCAAAGGTCTTGGAGCTTGTAGAATTGTTCTCAGAGAAGCCTGAGAATCCTCTGGGCTTGGCAGCATCCCTAATCCCCGTGACCATATGGGACCAGAGGCCTGGCTAATCCCCAAACTGGTTTCAGGACATGGTGTTGCCCCTGCAAACCACCTGGAGCTCTCCCTGTCCACTGTTGCTCCATTCAGCAGACTGGTTGGGTCTTGTCAAATTCTGAACATAAGCAAATGATGGTTCTGGACCAACAGTATTTTCTCTTTGCTTCCTAAAAACAAAATCAAAATGTATTTATTAGGTATTTGTTGTGTCCTCTAAGGTAGTAGTAGCCTTTATGAGAGAGAATGAGGTGAACATGATCCCTGCTCTAGGGGGATTGATGATACACCTCTATAGTTTAAGTCCCCAAAATTGCTCTTGTTAAGCAGCCTGAGTATTTTTAGGTACAAAAAACCCACTTTGCTTGTGAAGAACATTTATATGCTTGCAGGTTTTGTTAGTATGAGCTGTTGTTTTTGGTGCCCCCCCTAATAGCCGCCACTAATTTATGCTGAGGCTAGACAAAGTCCTTGTTCTTGCTTCATGGTATAGATAATGTTTGTTCCAGAAAGCCAATGTGAAGAAAATGAGCCTCAAGGTGGCGAGTTGTCCAGGTCAGTGTTCACACATTTCAAGAGTGGAGGAATCAGGATTCACACTGGGATCTGTCTACTTCTAACACCATTCCTCTTTAATTTTTGGCGATTAGGATTACAGTAGGGGTAGAATTTCTCAACCTTGGCACTATTGGCATTTTGGGCCAGATAATTGTGTATGGGACTGTCCCATGCGTTGTAGGATATTTTGCAGCATCCCTGATGTCCTCTGCTAGATGCTAGTAGCAAACCTTCCCCCCCCCACCAGCCGCAGTTGTGACACAGAATCCTCACGTGCACACACACAGATGGCAGCAATGACTCATCTCGCACTGTTGGTAAGAACTTTTCTGGGAACAGCGTGATATTAAAACATCGGTGCCCACCTATTTAAATCTGATTTGAAGAAGTTTGAAAATATCAAGAAGAATTTTTCAAATGTGGATATACTTCCATTATTGTTAATAGTGAATCTCATTTCAAGTGTGTATTATGCTTTGAGATATTATCTTGTTAATATTAACTTATTGTGATTGCTTAAAAATATTGCCTATTTTGTCTCTTTCTCATCTTTTTATATTTTTTGTTTTGTGTGTTATGTTTTATAACACATGTAAGATGTTAGTGCAGTGGTACTCAGTATTTTCTTCTAATGGGTTCTGTGATTTAAAACATTGGTGGGGTGGCTGGGTGCAGTGGCTCGTGCCTGTAATCCTAGCACTGGCTGGTGGATTGCTTGAGTTGAGGAGTTTGAGGCCAGCCCAAGCAAGAGCGAGACCCTGTCTCTACTAAAAATAGAAAAAAACTGGCTGAGTGATGGCTCCTCCTCCTAGCCACTTGAGAGACTGAGGCAAGAGGATTGCTTAAGCCCAAGAGTTTGAGGTTGCTGTGAACTACGACATCACAGCACTCTACCCGGTGACAGAGTGAGTCTCTGTCTCAAAAAAAAAAAAAACAAAACATTGGAGGGTGGTGGTTGATCCATGCAGCTTCTAGGTCACACTGGTGGTACCTGAAGTACTTATGAGTCTTGCTGCACAAAATGCAGTCCATGGACCAGCAGCCTGAGCATCACGGGAGAACTCCTTAGATATAGCGACTCTTCAGATCCGCTGAAGGAGAATCTGCATTCTAATAAGATTCCAGTAGATCTGCGGAGTTTGAGAACAGATTAAATTGTGCTTTCCCATAACAGAGCCATTAGCCACTTAAATTTAAATTAATTAAAATGGAAGAAAAAATTAGTTCCTCAGTTGCGCTCATCACATTTCATGTGTTAAAGTAACAACGTGTGGATGAGGCTGCTAAATTGGACAGTACAGATGCGGAACATTTCCATCACCTGACTCGAAGTGTAGGTAGGATGGTCTACGAAAGAAAGAAACAATAAGCAAACTTTAATTTGGGACATGTGAATTCAGGGCAGGTAGCGAAGAGACTTTCTGTCACTCAAGTGGACATGGCGCATGAGAGTCTTATGAAGACCATTCATGTGTAGCTGTTACTATTTTTGTTTGTAGATAGATCACTTTTCTGAACCAGTAAATGTCAGGCACACATAATTTTATTCAGTGTTCTGTCTGTGATAAAATATGTTAATCATGCATTATTAGTTATGTCTATATCTTTGAAAGGAAAGGAGGAACCTTGCAGGATTCCAGAGAAAGTAGGACCCTCCCTCAAATTCCATTCCTTATGGCTGCTTCCCCCTTTTCTGTAGCCCAGTTTCCTGGGGATTGAAATTCTTTCATAGCTACATTATCTAGGAAACACTGAGGTAAAGTTGACGTGTCTGTTTGTTTTCTTCTTGGCCTTTTAAGATTAACGGTAGACTTCTAGAAGTGCATAGCTGCTCATGCTATATGTGCCAGGGACCCTGCCTGCCTGTAAGCTTCAACACAGGATGTGGCAAGATTTCTCTGGAATAAGTAGCAGGACTGGGTAGTTAGATGCTCCTGGTGACGTGCCCTGAGATAGTGTGTGGTGAGAGCATCCCTTGCTCATCTTCTCCCGTCATTTTCAGAATGTTCTTGGAAATAACCCAACCCTTTTCAACAAAAGTGTAAATGTCTTTTGGTGAAAAAGGAAGGGAAAATGAGAAGAAAGGGCAATGGCCTGCCTGTGGGTTAATTCTTCTCCTTCTTTCTGCTTCCTGTTCAGAACCCCCCTGGTGAATTCTGTAGTGAGGTGATCTGTTTAAAGATCCACTAGGATTTGTTTCACTCTTCCCCCCCTCAAGAATTTCTTAACCTTTCTTGTTAGGGGAAACATCTAACTCCTGCAGCGCATCTTATTTTTGTTGATTTGGCTCATTTTGCAAAGGGAGGTTATAAAAATGATGGGAAATATTTTCCTTATTGTTCTGAGAGCATCTTTGGGAAGCAGCATTTTATTCCCCACCTCCCCACCCCCCACCAGGGACAAGAAATATCTAAAATCTCTCTGCCATTGTGTGCATCTACTTCCTCTATAAAAATCTGAGCTTTCCTTTCTGCTCTTCTAAAATATTCTTGCCCAATTCCTATGTTATCCGCAGTGCCACCTGCTTAATCTTGCCAAAATCTGTACCATAGTTATCTTTCTCTGTCTTAAAGACCATCTTAATGTCAGAATTAAGCTGAGTTCCCGCCTTGTTTTCCAACCTTGTTTCCACTGTTCTGCTTTGGCCACTGCAGAGCCCTGAGTCCCAGGTCCATTCTGACAGTGAGTTCTCCCATCCAGTCCTTGGGCTCGGGAGCACTGACCCAGCCGAGGTCAACTGTCATCGTCGTGCACCCTTTGCCAAACTGACCTATTTATTATTTCCATCATATAACTTGTGCTTTTCTCAGTTGAGCATTTTGCTAACTTGTGCTGAGAAGGCCTAGAATGTCCTTTTATCCTTTGTTTCACAACTGATTTCCACAGAGCCTCAAAGACTTAACTCACAAGTTTCTTGCTTTTATTTGTTTATTTTTGAGGCACAGTTTCACTTTGTCACCCTCGGTAGAGTGCTGTGGTGTCCTAGCTCACTGCAGCCCCCAACTTTTGGGCTCAAGTGATCCTCTTGCATCTGTCTCCCGAGTAGCTGGGACTACAGGTGCCCACTGCAACACTCGGCTAGTTTTAGTAGAGATGGGGTCTTCCTCTTGCTCCAGTGGGTCTGGAACTCCTGAACTCAAGAATCCACCTGCCTCAGCCTCCCAGAGTGCTGGATTATAGGTGTGAACCACTGCACCCAGCAGCTTTTAAAAATGGCCCCCATCCCCGATCCCTGACACTGGAAATAACTTGAAGTCTCACAGTGCCCATTTATATGTGTTTTGTCACCTCTAATGGACATTATGTGTCCAGAGGGCAGGACCTAATTCAGTGCCTTCAGTTCCTTAACGTGGTCTGTAGTCAAGAAGGTGGTGGGTGGATTAGTGAATAAATATTTTTATCGTTTAGTTACATATAAGTTAATGAAACCAAGAAGAGTGATGGGGAATCATATCTTCTTTTTCTTTCATTGACAGATCTTTTCCAGATCTCTTGCCCATTTTTCTCTCTCTACTACTCTTTTTAAAAAAGAGCCATTCTGATTATTCTCTTTGAACTTGGTGTTTTTTATGGGGAAAAAGTCTTAAAATTCCTTCCTGTTTCCCAGAGACAAGAGAATTTGTTTCTGTCAGTTGACATTTAGTAATTTTTTTCTGGTTGGAGAAGTGCCTAGTAATCTAAGTTTATGTTTGTCATTATTCCTTTTGATTATTTGTAAATGAAGCAAAAATAGCCCTATTGACAAACTACACATACTCTCTCCTTTTCATAACTGAAGTTTAAACTATGCCCCATATCCTGGGAAAAATGAAGACATTTGTTTAAACTCATGGTCTTTGAAGAGATCTGAGGGATTTATGAGCCGAAATGAGATCTATTTTAATAATAAACATTAATATGTTTATTATTATCGAAAAGTAATGTGTACGATAGTTTTAGTCACATGCTTATTACTTAAAAGTAAAGTTTATAATAGTTTTCTGATAGGCATTTGTTTTTCAGTAACCTCATTTCAACTCTTCATGAGACCAAAATAAATATTCAACTTATTAGTTGGCACTTTGTCAGAATTAATTTGAGGATTAACCCTTTTGCCTGTGATAATTACCAACAATTAAAGCACTCTTAAGTGTTAACAGTACTCCTTGGACAAAATGGTCTTTTTTTTATTTTTTTTTATTTTTTGAGACAGAGCCTCAAGCTGTCGCCCTGGGTAGAGTACCGTGGCATCACAGCACCTCCAATTCCTGGGCTCAAGCGAGTCTCCTGCCTCCGCCTCCCAAGTAGCTGGGACTACAGGTGCCCGCCACAACGCAAGGCCATTTTTTGGTTGCAGCCGTCATTGTTGTTTGGCCGGCCTGGGCTGGATTCGAACACACCAGCTCAGGTGTACATGGCTGGCGCCTTAGCCTGTTGAGCCACAGGCGCTGAGCCGCCAAGC